>JAQIWE010005334.1:0-10060 GCA_034698565.1 Campodea plusiochaeta
ATCAGTGCTTTTTGGATTCAGATTGCCGGGGACAGAAAAAGGTATGCAATCACAGAACAATAAATTATTATCACTAGAGTTGAATTCATCAACTTAGATACTGCGCATGATATTTTATCTCTAAATCAATTTTAGTGGTTTTATTGGATGAAATAGAATATTTACATAATAAATTTTCTTTTCACAAGTTTATCAAATATGATTCAATTTCAAACTACTTTGACAATTTTACAGGGAAAAAAATAACATGCAAAAATACTTTCAGCTAAAACTAAGCCTTTTATCACAGAAAGAACATTATATTTACCATGGTCAGTAAAATAATTATTGTCACAGCAGATGATTTTGTGGATAACTAATGTTTAACAATTGCTATTATTCCTATGCATTGTGTTTTTCCTCATTGTAATAATGTATTTAAATTATTGTAGTGTTGTATGGGAGAATGTGGTTTAGAATGTTTGATACCAATGGATAATCAATTACCAACAGTACGTGATGGTCAATGTCCAAATACAATTAATATTAATCTTCAATGTGATCAACATCAAGCATGTTTATATGATACGAATTGTGAGAAATCAGAGAAATGTTGTTTTACTGATTGTGGAGCTATTTGTTTACCTCTTGCTGATGATGAAGAACAAGGTGGGTTATCAAATACTCTATGATTTTCCTAACGTTAGCAATTTAGGAGTAGAAAAATTTGGAGTTATCGAAAATATATTATTGCTATGCATTTCTTTGATATTACAAAGAAGTAAATATGATCCTCCTTCAATGCTTTAAGGTAATAATCATATTTACAACAATTCACTTGGAAGCAGAACAACTCTTCTTGCAGATATTAAGACTGATGTCTTTGTCATAATGTGTAAATGCTTAAAGACAGAAATTTCAGCTCCAATTAAACTTGGTAGAATAAAATATTTTCTATTTGTTGTAATATTATAAGGTACATCAAAAAAACATTTACTATTCTATCTTGTCTCCCCCCGTTTCAGCTCAATCAAGTGGTACATCAGCAACAGTTTGGGATTCTAATAGATATTCATCAATTTTAATGCCAGCATTTACACCACAATGTAATGAAGATGGTACATATGAAAATGTACAAAGACAAGGAGAATTATCATGGTGTGTTGATCAACAAGGAAACCCACTTCATCATACTATTACAAGAGGAAATGTACATTGTACCAAAAATGGTAAGAAATTAAGATTTTATTTTAGTTTTTATTTATTACTAATTGATTTATTTCCCAGGTACTGTTATAAGTTCTCAATCAATTGGTCCAATCTGTAATGATCCATCTCAAGTAGTAAAAGTATGTAGTAATAGTTGTTTGAATGAAAAATGTACTGCATATCCAAATGCTGAATGTAGAGCTGATCCATGTAATAACTGCCAAGTACAATTCTTTGAGTAAGTATATAACAATAACTAATTCATTCAGAATAATTGATTATTATTAGATCCTAATCTAAGTGTCATATAAATAAGAAAAAATTAATTATTTATATAATATATAGAAGGTAAGGTAAATGTGACTAAAACTATTATTATGAATCAGTATTAAAAAGCAATCTTGTAAATAAATCTGAATTCAAAAACTATATCTTATATTGGATATTTCTTAACGTACCTTTCAAAAGATTTAATACGGAAATTTAAAGTAATTAGTTTTAATTTTTTAATGTTAAATGTAAATAATATATCTGTTTTTTTTATACATTGTGAAATATCTAGAATTGTTTCAATTCAAATCTAATAATTGGCAAAATTTAATAATTGTGTTGATGTAACATTACTTGTGATGCTTGATACAATATAATATTCTATCATTTAAGAATTTCTTATGATGATATTCTATAATATTGTATTTGAATTATTTCAGTGAATCCGGTGAGGCAGTAGAATGTGGTAATCAATGCACACAACTTGTTAATCCTGGTAATTGTAATGGTCAACTGAATAGATATTTCTTTAATTCTGAATCTGGTGAATGTGAAGCATTTATATATAGTGGATGTAGAGGAAATGAGAATAGATTTGAAACTATGGAAGAATGTCAACAATTATGTGGTTATAAAGGTAAGAAGAAAATTAAAGTCATGCCATTCTACAATGTTTAATATTATATTTTTGTAATATTGCGAATAAAATCCTTCCACATGTATTTAATTGTATTGTAAAAATTTGTTGAATACTTAAAAAATATAAAAATTCTGGTGATTTTTAGAAGAATTTCTGTTTAATATTGAATTGTAAGTAATAAACTAATATGGTACTAAAAATGATAAATTGTCAAAGTGTAACACAGAATGTATAAATAAATGAAAATATTTGTATTTCTAATTTTCAAAATTTTCATTTTTCAGATCTGTGCAGTCTCCCTATGTCATCTGGTCTTTGTAGAGCTTCAATGAAACGTTGGTATTATAATAAACAAACATTTAAATGTGAACCATTCTTCTTTGGTGGCTGTGGTGGAAATCAAAATAACTTCTTATCAAAAGAAGCTTGTGAACAAAGATGTCCAGGTAACAAAATATTATAACTTTAATACATTAGTTTTGTAATTTGATTAATTTAAATTTCATTGAAAGCAACAAATTTATATTAAGGTTTTATTTTGTTAACTATACAAAAATTAGGATAAAATAATTAAATAGTGAAATCATAAATTCCAATGCTAAATTTGATACAATGTACATTATTTGTCTTGTAATTACTCTAATTTTAAAAGCCAACATACCTTCAACTTCATGTCTTATTTTTCAGATGTTGTATTATGTCCAAAACTGAAGGCTGGTAATTCTCCAATTGCCTGTAGTAGATCAGAATCCTGTTCAAAAGTAAATTGTAATAAAGAATCATGTATTGTTGATCCATGTACATGTACAGCTACATGTGTTGTGAATAATGATCAGGAGATTGAAGCAATTACTGATGAACCACATGTATTCCACAGCATGTCATCCACAACAGCACCTGTAAGAAAAAAAATTGTTAAGATAACAAATGACCCTGGCATCCTACTTTATTTGTTTTCTGGAATTTTTATTAGAGTATGCAATGTTTTAGTAGAAAAATCTATAACTTTTATAGTTTTTATGCTCATAATAAAAGAAACTAAAATCATAAATATTATAAATCCTAAATAATTAAAAATTAAATAACACATTTTCCTGAACATTCGTACATTTAAATAATCAATGAATCTATTTCTAATATTTAATTAACCAATAGCATAAACTTTCTACCAATATCTAAAACTCCTTTTTGCCTCTGTGTATTTCAGGAGTCTGCATCAACAGATGCACCTACAACAACTACATCAACAACAACAACAACAACTGAAAGTATCTTAAACAACATAGCAATACCACAAATGAAAACACGATGTGCTACAATGAGAGAGAAAGCACTAAGTAAATCACAAACACATTATATTCCTGAATGTGATAGTAAAGGTAGATTCCTTCCAACTCAATGTTTCCATGGAAAGAATAAGAAATTAACTGAATGTTGGTGTGTAGATGAAGCTGGAAATCAGTTACCTCATTCACCTATATTCACATGGGGAACTAAATATTGTGGTAAGGAAAGAAAAAAGACAATTTTTGAATAGGAATGAAATAGTGTCACTTCTAATTGTTTACTTCATCTGCATTTGCAATACTCTTCCAGTAATTATCATGATATATTTTTTAATACATCAATGTTTTTAATTACAATTCATATATTTGTATTTTTTCATTACATGTATTAAAAATTGAATGATTTATGTGTCTGGATACCAGTAGTGTGAATTACCTTTCAAGAGCTAATAAAAATTTAGTTATTTTTTCAAATCAAACTCTTTATTCCAGTATTGACAATATTTTCAAAGAGTATATCAAAGTTTGTTTCAAATAATAACAAAATATAAAATATCTCTTCGCAATTTAGGTTTGGTACCAGTGAAGGCAGTTCGTGTAACATTAGGAATTCCCTATTTTGAAAGTATGACACCATCAAGTTCTGAATTGAAGAATGAAGTTGAATCATTATTAACAACAATGGAAGCAAGAACAATGGAAGAAGGAGTACAAATTCAGCAGAAAGAACAAGAACCAACACTTATGAGATTTACACTTATGGGAGAAAATAAAGTAGATGTTGCATTCAAATTACAAGAAATGGTAAGAAGGGAAACAACATTATTATTGGTTTCATTTTCACTTCACAGTAAAATATTTTTTTACTCAAGAATATGTTGTTATGATGAACTAATAAAATCTAAATCATTACATTATAAAAATTACATGACATGATTCCTTATATAACTTAAAAATAATTGATTCCTCAATGGTAATAAAATCTAGTATAGTACCATAAGAAACGAGATGCTGCTTGATATTTTAAATTTCAAAGAGAAATATAAATTGCTGAATTAAAAATTGTTCAAATATGAATTCATTATAATAACAAACAAAATAGATACCACAGTGATTGAAGCCTTTCTCAGTATATTAAAACATTCATAGATAACATAAAATATTTAAAAATACACTACAGTAAGAAAACTAATTTTCTCCCCAGATCAAGAGTGGTTCCCTTTACCTTCGTACATCAGTTGGAGTATCACCAGTAGATCTTGCTTTATCTCATTTCCATCATGAAATTCCTGATAGTTCATCTATTCCTATTCTTCCAAATATTGGTAGAGGAAGAGCTACACCTCTTGGAGATGGAATCTTAGCACAAGTTGTACATGGAGATAATACTTCACAACAAATTAGTGTTATTATTTCTTCAGTTGTTGCTGTGTTAGGTGTCTGTATTGGACTTATTCTTATACTCCTTACTATGAGAAGAAAGAAGAAGACATCATTTTACCCAAAGGTAATTAACAATACCTCTAAAATTATAAGTAATTCTTTATGTCTGTAAATGCAATACATTTATCTCATAAATCAAAAATTATTTTAACTTGTTTTATCAATGCAAATTATAGCCTACTTTTAATTTTTACAAATTATATTGAAAGTTGTTTTATATGAATGAAATTTCCCACAAAGCTTAAAATATAACAATTCAGTACTGGAAAGTGTAAGAGTCCATATAGTTTAATAAACAAATTACAAATAAATCACGATAAAATCTACTACAAAATAATAATAAAACTTTTTCATACCATTCAAACTAATTTGTTCATTCTTTGTAGGAAGCATTTGCTGCTTTAAATTTCCATACCCAGTTATATGGAAGTGATGAAAAGAAATTCCCTCCAGAACCAGAGAAAGATTATCAACCATTCAGCCTCTCAGTAATTGAACAAGAATATGGATGTAAAGCACAACAACACTCAACACCTCAAAAACAGCAACAAAAATAAAGGATGCCAATGATTTCAAAAGAGTAACTTTTTCTTACTCTTTTTTGTTTGTAAATTGTGTACATATGATGCAAATACAAAGGGGAGGGGGGGAGACATAAGTGTTTTTACTATTAGTTACAAAGGACGTTTTTATCATGACTGAGACGTTTGTGATATGCATTTGACAGTGTTAATCTGGCAATAGAAATCAAGAGGAAAACCAAGAGGATATTTCACAATATTAATATTGACAAACATATCTTTTTGTATTTATTTGTACCATCCCAGACAACAATAAAGGAGATATGCATTTCTTTTTTGCATAAAACTTAAAAAGTGCTTGCCTTTCATTTTCATGGTGTTATACTTTGAAAGAATATTAAAAAGCAATAAAAATAATGTGTTATTAATAAAATTATAAAAGAAGGTAGTTGTAATGTTAATTCACTGTTACCAAACATAAGTAATGCAAAGTCAAAATTGACTTTTGTACTAAAATAGAGTGAAGTAGTATTGATTTTTACAAAGGTATCAGAAAATAACTTTATTTTATCACTTTTGTTAAAAAAATATAACAGAATTTGCTTCTTCCTAGAAAATATTATTTCTAGATGTTTCCCATATTAAAATTTAGAGATAGGACTACTAAATTATAAATGATACAAAATTAAGTTGTTTTCATTCAGTCT
Organism: Campodea plusiochaeta; assembly: GCA_034698565.1. Taxonomy (NCBI): domain Eukaryota; kingdom Metazoa; phylum Arthropoda; class Diplura; order Rhabdura; family Campodeidae; genus Campodea; species Campodea plusiochaeta. The sequence continues at coordinate 6,056 of JAQIWE010005334.1, forward strand.
TAATAATTATTTATTTAATACAACTAATAATATTATTAATACCATTGGCTTACATAACTAGAAACAATATCAGCATAAAAGTAAAAAGCATAATTATGAAGATAGCATTAGTTCAGTGATATTATGCAAATTTCAAATTACTACAGAATATTAAAAATAAATTATATCTTTCACTTTGGAATACTACAATAGTTTTCTTAAAAGAAAATTTTACCTGCAGAATAAAAACAAAGTACAGGAAAGTTATGAGTACAATTAATCATATACTGTGCAATGAAAATAATTAAAATATTTTTAAAAATATTTCACATATTCTGTAAAGTGTACAGCTCCATAGAGCATATGCACTTATGCAGTAATACAATAAATCTATTTTAAAAGTTATAACAGTAGGGTATGTTAATATATTTTTTTTAAATAAAAATCGAGCAAAGATTATTATGCATTGAAAAGAAAATTACACATATCAGACAAGATGATTATTATGAATTTCAGACTCATATGAAGTTATACACCTTCTGTAGTCTAGTACTATGTAGTTAGCAAGCAATATGTTAATACACACTTTTAAACAGATAATAAGAAATACTCAGTATTCTGCTACAATAAAATCAATAACACATAAATTTATTATTTGACAAAATACTTTGCTGTTGATGTATCCAAAATTAATTATTGCAGTTTTGTCTTGTAGTTGGGAGACCATGAAAAAATAATGAAGTAATTTTATATTCTTAAAAGTATTCTCTTCAATTTTAAATCTTTATTAACATCTTGATTATTAGCATGAATGTAAACAATAATTTATCAAAATAAATTTTGAATACAAGAACAAAGCAAAGAAACAATTTTGCCCTATTATCCTTGTCTTGTTACATAACTGTGTTCTGGCCATTTGGGATAACACATGTGTTTGAATCCCAAATGGCCAGAACACAGTATATAACAAGACAAATTATTTCCAAGGATTCAAATGTTAATTTTAGAAGAATTTTGAAAGGAATAGAGTATTGTGAAGAACTTAGTATATAGCATGCAACTTTGGCTTTGTGAGAATTTAAAAAGGATCATGCTACTATAATATGAACAAAGTACACTTCGTTGTTATCACATTATTTCATATCTATAAATACATTTAATTTTATTGTTTTGTTTTAACTTCAAAAAAAGAATATCAAATTTCACATCTTTAAACAATAAAGAAGGCACTGAACAAAAATTGCCTTCCATGTATACAGATGCACAGTTACACTTAAAAATTAGAATATCTTATTGATTGATTTATCACTGACTAGATTAACTAAAAATTAGTAATATATTAAAAAGTTATAGGAACTATATTTCTACAGAAATAGACCACTAAGACAAAGAAATATGAATTTGTTTTCTCTCTCCTCATGATAATAAAAAATCACATGAAATATGAGCACTCAACCAAAATAATTTTACTCTTCATAAAATCTACTTTGGATCACCAAAATATATATTGTACTAGTAATTATTGTGACATACAGTATGTATTAGGAAATACATTTTAACACTTATTACTGCATTTAAAAACAATACTGTAAATACAGATTACAGAGGTTCATAAAGTATGTGTTAATTGACAAATTTTCTTTTATTTCCAAAAGGTTTTCAGTTCTAAACTTGATAATTTGAAGTAGTACAATAAATAGTATTAATATGAAGTTTTATCAGTTATAACAAGAAGTAATCACGGGGAGAAGAAACATTGCCCTATCCTTTCCCTTATACCATGTGTTGTACCACACCAGCATCTCTTTCTAACAGAATTGGAAATATTTTCGTAACAGGGCTTATGGAGATCGTGACGCCTCGAAGTGGTTTGGATAGAAGGGAATCGTCACAAGTTTGGTAGTGTGCATGCGATTCTTCACATCACATGTATAGTTCAAACAAAATGGTTAATCCTTTTTTCGTAATCACTTCTTGGTCATAAATATATTAATATTAATATTAGGTAAGTCAGTCTATATATTTATAGAGCAAAATTTTTGATAGTTCAATTTAGATTGATTGTTAATATTTAATCTTAATAAATTATACTGTACCATATCTTCAATTATGACGTAGAATTAAATCTTTTTAATAAATGTCAATTAATACATACAATTTGTTACTTCAAACTTTTATACCATTATTTTCGTAATTTGTAACTTATATAATTAACTTAATAATTATTCAAAACTGTTTTATATTTAAATATGAATACAAACAGTTAATGGTAACAGATTGATGCAAGATACAATAAGTAGAAAAATCATGCAAGATATTCTATGTACCTGAGAATATAGTCAATAATTATACTACTTTGGTGTTATAACAGTTTCAAAATTATAACCATTTCCATTTGTTTTTGTGTAATTTGATACTACAAGTTTTGGATGAACAAACTTCTTTTCATGTTTGAAAGAATAACACACATGTAAAATACCAACAAATGGAATTAAACATCTTTTCATATTCAATCCAGGATCAGTCCAGGTACTAATGTAGAGAACACAAAATATGTGGAAGTAAAAGGTAACACCTACTACTATCCATATTACAATTGGAATATCTGCAATATGATCCCAAATTGCAGATTTCTGTCCTTCATTATGAAGACGTATATGTTCCAATGCAAAAGTATTGTACTGACTTGTAAGGTCTAAGAAGTAGTACAAAAAGAAGAATGTACCAGTCAAATATAAGAAGAGTAAAACCCAGGCTAAACGTTGACGAAAGTTCATAATTGTAACTATCACTTGTACATCCAAAGGCCATCAACATTGCGTTATATCACTCACTCACACCTGGAACAAAATGATTTTATAGTTAGTTAATTTCAGTTATCTATGCATTCTACAGGGTGATCAACATAGTACGGTACCCTTCCAACTCTGTATAAAATCTGAAATACTAACGGATTTATAAAAATTAGCAAACAAATTGAAGCACTAATACAAAGTTTTTTATGGCAGGATTTTTATCTTTAAAGAGTTACCAAATTTATTAAAAATGGCAGTTATTTCCTTCCGTGAATATTAAGACTATTTTTGATTTGGAACGGCAATTAAATTTTCATTTATGAATCAGAGAACTAATTATTTACCAATAAAAACTTCATTCCAAAGTGAAACATTCCCCAAAATTACATGAATCTTGATTCAGTACTTTTTTTAGCAATAATTGTTAATACTGCAGTCTCCTAAGGAAATGTAAAAGCTTTGATATTATTACATAGGAATTTTCTCAATTTTGAAACAATTGCTGTCCAAAAAACACTACCTATCTAAATTTTTCTGAAATTTTGTAGAATGTTTTATAGCCTACTGGATTAGAGTTTATTACTGTGAATTATTATCAATTTAGCTTCAGTATTGCAAAGGCACCAATGACCAATCGATCAATAAGCTCATTTTAAGGTTATGGTATTACATAATCACCACTTTGAGCACATTTGGTAACATTTTCAAAATATTTTTCAACGTACTAACAAAATTTTGTATTCGTATTTGATATTGGTAACTCATTTTAATAATTTCTCTAAGAATTTCTGATTCGATACAAATTTGAAAACGTGATCGAAATGCTGATCACTTTACATTCAGGTCTCATTTTTAGAGGAAGGAAAATAAATCGCCATTTTCGACATAGGCTATTTGACATTTTTTTCTCCGACATATTAATAAAATTAATACTTAAACTTCATGCGCAAAAACTAAGTGTCTTAGTTTTGCCCAGCGATTTTTTGAAAATGACATTTTCCCTATCCTTTAACACAGGAGGTGAAAACTTTTTCACTGCCTGTGTTAAGACGCTTAGTGACCTGAAATTTTCAAGAGTGTTTTATATCGAATTGAAGTTCAACATACTGAAACTTCAGAGTTTACTTTACTATCAGCCCGTGTTGATCGGATAAGTCAATCTCCATCCTCGGATAGGTCAATCTCCATCCTCGGATAGGTCAATCTCCATTCTCGGATAGGTTAATATCCA
>JAQIWE010005335.1:0-10057 GCA_034698565.1 Campodea plusiochaeta
AACAAACTTTAGCCTTTATCAAGAGAATATAAATATAAAAAGAGAATATAACGTTTATATTCTCTTGATAAAGACTAAAGTTTGTTCGTTGAAAATTTGAGAAATTACACCTATTTTTGGAAGTTTAAGACCTTATTTTATTATCAAACAGTATAAAATAGTGAGTCAAAAAATTTATTGACATTATTTTTGGAAAATTGCAACCTTATAAATATACTGTCCGTTTTCGGCTCCATAAATACGGGATATTGTAGGAACAAGAAAATTAGAGAACAAGAAAATTAGAGAACAAGAAAATTAGAGAACAAGAAAAATTCATTAGGTGCAGGTAACCCTTTAAAGGGTTACCTGCTGATAATGAGTTTCCGTCCGGTTTTCTGTGATTTTTTTGTACCTTCTTGCAAAAAGTTTGAGACTTTTTACCCTACGGATCAAGAGATATTTCTGTTTATATAATCGATAGAAGGTACCTGCTTAATTTCGCTGCCTTACGAAAATATGCAAATTATTCGCTGAAAAACACATATCTATTAAGAAGTAGAAAAACTGACTTAAAAATAATGCAAATGATTGCAATTGTCTTGTTTTGGGTTACGCTTGCTCTGCTACCTTGCAGCTTATTTTCTTGCATATCCTAAAGTGAATATCACCACAACCGGTGATTTTTGGGAGGTAAGAAAAACAATATGACTTATATGAGTTATTTACATCAAAGAGATGTTATAATATCAGAAAAGTCAATTTAGCTGCAGGTAACCCTTTAATTTCATTGTTGAAAAGCAAGAACTTTGCAGACATTAGCAGTTTAACACTCGTAATAATTTCCAATAAAAAAATGTATCACATAATTAGAATTTTATCTTATTTTCAGATTTTATGTGCCGTAATCACAAGCATGAACTACGTGCATTTTCAAAACAATTGAATGTCGTGGTTCGCGTATGCGTATAACTTTGCAAAGTGGACCGATGAGCAGACAAGTAGTTCTTCATATTTTTCATTTCTACGGCGTTTTATGACGAGATTATTACTCATCATTTGTTGGAAGATTCAAGGAGTATTATAGAATTCGCAGGTAATATAAATATGTTACTGAAACTAGAAAAAATTACAAACTTGTAAAGTGAAATTGTTTGTCTCAGTTCAAACTAAGAGTCAGGCAACAGCTGTTTTAAAGAAACCTGAGAAAACATGTTAGAGTACGCCAACTGTTCTTTTAATTAATTTTAGTGATTTAATTTAACCTATCACTACTTATAACACATTTTTCGACAACATTTTACTACCAGTACCGCACATTATAAACTTAATTATAATATTATTTACCATCCCAAGTTCATATGTACAGGAGTAATCTCACTTTATGTAGTTGAATGAAGTATTAACTACTCTCTTCCAAAGAAATACACTTTATAGTAATAAACAGAACCAGCATAAAATGAAGAGGAACAAAAGTGGATTTACAAGTTACTTAACTAAAGTTGGTCAAAAGTAGGCCTATCTAAACAGGTGACCTTGAAGAATAGTAAAACTTTATCAACATTCTGATTTCATTCGAGACTATTCATGGCCACCAGCCTAGTTATATTTGGTCGATTAGTAAGACTATTTACAGTACTTGTTTTGTTTTATACAGAAATTAGCCAGAATGAAACAAAACAATTACTGTTCCATATTTTGCAGTTACGTTCTCCATTGTACGAATGTATCTTTCCTCTCCTGTTACTTTTTTGAAAGTCTGGAAAAGTATTATAATATTATGAAATGCTTATAATTGAGAGGTCTAGCTTGCTAAGGTCAGGTTATGCTAGTTTAAATTAGGTCCAAGTAATATAACAATGTAATTCAAGCCAGAAATAAATTAAAAAGACCAAAAGAAAATAACCCGACCTAAGCAAGTAACCAGACTCAAAAAAATTCTTTATATTTCTTCTGAGAGAGACGGATTCATCCATATTTTAAATAGTGTTTTTTACGTTATAAATCCGAATAAAAACAGCAATTTCTGTCAATATTTCTGCAAAGAAGCTTTGCTTTTATCAAGACTGAAAAATTGTAAAACAATTATGTGCAACAATTTTTTAGTCTTGATAAAAGCAAAGGTTCTGTGCAGAAATATTGACAGAAATTACTGTTTTTTTGGATTTATAACGTAAAACACACTATTTAAAAAAAATTTAATGCATAATATGAGTCTAAGTACGGTACTTAATACATATCTGCCTTTTTCTCTTAGGACTCCCATAATTTGTAGAGGATGGAGTAATATGGTACTTGAGCGGTAGTAATTTACTTTTGAAGATTTATTCAGCTGGAATCTGATTGGTTAATCATTTAATAATCTACAATATTGTGATCAGGATATTCAACTGATCAACTCATTTTTCAACTTGGATTTATTAGAACCATTGGTGAGTTTTTATGTCTTTTTCTTCTGATGGTTTCATTTTAACTATTAATGTTGTTGAGAAGTACAGTGTGAATATCAGTTGAAATAAAATCAAAAATTTGCCTTCTTCGTAGTATTTATTGCACTGCAATTAGTTTTGCTTTTACAAGACAAAGCATCATCAGGCAGCTGCGTAAAAAGAAGTATAATAGTAAAAAAATGTTAACATGATTATGCATAAAACTTACCAAATGACAAAAAATAAATTAAAATATAATAGGCACCATGCACATTATCAACAATCCAATGTTCATACTGAGCTTTAAATCACTCCTAACACATTAATTATATTCATTTATTTGTCATTTGGTAAGTTTTACGCATAATCATGTTAACATATTTTTACTGTTATACTTCTTTTTACGCAGCTGCCTGATGATGCTTTGTCTTGTAAAAGCGAAACTAGTTGCAGTGCAATAAATAATACAGAGAAGGCATATTTATGATTTTATTTCAACAGGAATTAATCCATTAATAGTGAATCTTGGCAATGATATGAACTACTTTCTGCATTTAGTTCCATTTTCAATATCAATACTTTTAATTCCTAATTCACCCCTGAACTCCAATGGACGCAACATATTTACTTATTGAAACACTCCCAAATTCTTCAACCACCAAAAAGCTCCGTCAAAAATGACAATGGAATGTGCCCAGATTCCGCATTTTACTCCCACCCTGTAGAACCAACCAGAAAACCGACCCCCCCCCCCCTCCACCCAGAATGAGGCAAAGAGGAAATAGCAGAAGGGGGAGTTAGAATTTATAGATCATTAGTCCTTTCAGTTGGAGCGAAGGGGTCATTTCAGTTTTTGAAAGGGGGCGTGATCATGCTCTAGAATCGCTAAGCTTTTATGCTAATGAGATAGTCTCTATATGTAAGATGAGAAACACCATTTTTTGCACTTCTTTGGAACGCCTATGCAGAAGTGTTTGGAGATTGAGGGTATAATTTAGATTTTGGAGTGGGTTTTTTAGCGGGTCAAGTGCTGGGTTTGAGTTTTATAAGTACTATATAAATTTTGAGTTATATGTGTTTTCAGGGATTATGTAAAATCTGAAAATTTCCAAGAGATAGATTTATCCGGTCAGTTTTATGGAGAGTTCATCTTTAATAGTGAAAATATTTCAATGTTTGATAGAATTTAATGGAAATTGGAGTGTATTAACATGGATTTCTTATATTATTCATTCAGTATATTGACAATACTTATTTTTATGGAGACAAAAAAGAAATCACTTCAGTAAATTAATAAAGTTCTAGATCTGGTTGTCGTATATAGTATAATATTCTTCATTTTTCGAAAACTCAGTTTTCTTTAGAAGCGACACTCGACTTAAAATCAAATTCATTTCTGCATAAACAGTTTCCTTTTTTCATTTCTAATGTTTCTGTACATAATATCTTCAATTTTTCTCATTTTAACAAAAGTTATTGAAAGAATATCTTTGTATAAATATAACTAAAAATAAATACATGCATCCCACAAATATATAATTTATCATCATTAAAATCCTTACCACTATTTAATACATGCACTCTTTCAAACTGAAATTTCTCTCGGTACCCCTCCTGTGATCATTTTCAGTATAAAACCGATAAAACTTGAAAGTTTTCTATTGAATTTTGGATCCATATGTTACTTTGTCCTATCATTTTCTATACAAACAAGACCTCCTCTCTCTTTGTAGTAAGTGTTTATCTTTATAAAAGTTTTAAACAAATATTTGCTCTCGGATATTACTTGAGTAGATCACTTTTCGATTAAAATCTTCTATCAATAAAGACACTAGAGATGCATCTTTTAATAATAGAAACAAGTAACTGCTAATATTGAAGATATTTTAATGAAATAAGTTTTTAGAAGTTAATTTAAAAGATACTGGGTATAAAACTTGTTATTAAAATTGAACTGAGAGGAATACAGTATATGATTATAAAATAATTAATATTCTGTTTTTAGTAGTTATTTTCCATCAATAAACACAACTTTTGTTGCTATGCTGTATTTGCTAATTTTAGTCATATCATTAAAATTGATGTTGTTGAAATAAATAGAAGTATATGAAAACTTTATAACATCTTATATATAAAAGTGAAAGTTTGTATATATGTTCGCTAAGCAATCGTTCATTTTTACAGCTATCCCGATGAAACTTTGTAAAATGTTCAATCCTATCCAGCTGAGGTTCGCCGCATGGTTTTCGTTTCGTTTCAGGGGTCAGAAAATTCATGAGATGTAAAAAACTCGAAAAAACCTCCCAGATATAGGTTACTATGCAGATATATATATATAGGTTACTATGCAGGTATAGATCCCAGATATAGGTTATTGCTATGGATATGTTAATGTTAATGCATATGTTAATGTATATGTTAATACGTATGTTAATACAGTGATTTTAATTAAGTTGCATGATGAGTAGTTTGAATTTGAAGTATGAGCAAGGGCTATAAAACCTGACAAAAATCTTTATGTCAATTTAAAGATTAAAATTAAGTTCTTAGGAAGGGATCTGCATTTATTTGATTAGATATCATAGGGGTCGTTCACAAGGAAATTAGATATTTTTAGGAAGGGATCTACTGGTGGGATTAGTAGTTGGTGTGTATACATTAGGAAAGGTGACTTTGTCATAATCCTGCATAATGGGGTTGAGTGTGACCCCTGATCCTTTCATGATTGCAATTTACTGTGTGATGTAGGTGGATTGTGCATGTGGAAAGGTGTTCTTCCTTTGTACATTGTGGGGTGTTTTAGTTCTGGGGTCTAATTTAACCCCATAAGTTTAATTTAGTTTAATTACTTTAATAGTTTAAGTTTAATTAGCACGGGCGGAGCCGGGGTCAACCAACTAGTACTATCTATAGGAAAATATATGTTTTGTGCAATATTGGCTTATGTTGCCTTATCTCGAGTATAAACATTAAATGAAGTTTACTTGAAGCTTTGATGTTTTCTATAATATTGCTCATAGCTTCTTTATAGTAGTTTAGTTATTTCTTATAATATTACTGTACTATCATATGGTAGTGTATCACACTGAATTGTTTTAATATCAGTGATTGATGGTACAGCCACAAACTGAAAACTTTATTCTTCTACCCAGTAAATAATAATGTTGACAGGTTATTTGATATATAAGGTTTCATCATTTAGATTTCCCATTAATGCATCTCAACTGTAGTTTTTGATGTAATAATCCATCTGTCGCTGATTATTAAATTTATTTCTTGAGTATAATAATTTAATAAATAATTATTAAAGCAAGTAAGGGAACTACAAGTACGATAATGCGCTGATATTATGAATATAAATAAGACAAACACCTTGTTATAATAAGAAAAATATTTTCGTAAGATTCCAACTCAAGTTAAAATTTGTAAAACGCTTTTAAAATAAGTAAAATTTAAGTACTGTACTCCACATATATAAGCTGTTCTACGTTTATTTACATACTCTGTTTACATAATAATAAATTGACAGATGCCACAGAATAACAATATGTTATGTTAATTACAATATTTTTTTGTCTTAATAAGAATGATGTTTAAATTTATTAATATTATATAATTGATATAAACAACAAGGTATTACAACATACAGTAATTACTTATGAAATTGGTAGTTTAATAATCAGTTGTAACTATAATTTGTTTATTTTATTGTTGGAACCTCGTCTTTCATTATCAGTATTCGATAATATGCAAGTACGTATATGGAAACCATAATAGAAAAATATGTGGTTATAGAAGGTGAACAAATTTATAATATGTCACTTTGTTAGCAGAGAGCAACAATGATGATATAGTGACTCCTTCGAGAATGCAGCAGAGTGGTTACATTTTTTTTTTACTTTTACTTGAATATTCAACCGTAATAGTTTTCAAATTTTCTGCTAATCATTTCAATCTGCAGTGATAAGTTTCTGAAAGTTTTGGTCTTTAGTCAAAAGTTGTTAAATTACGTGCTGATGAAATATTTACCCTCCCTCTCTCAAGTTTGTATCGATTCATTGAAAGATATAGAGGTGACGTCGCACTACTAATAGCTTTCTCTAATACTACTTGCATTTAATCAAACTTCCACTTCACAGTTGGGAAATTAATATAAAGATGGTCCTAAATTCAAATAGAACCAGCCATCTTGTTGATGACTAGGAAGGGTTTCAATCAGGAGATATTAGAATCTCTTCACAGCAGAATTTAGTTTTGTAAACATGTTCTAGGATAATCACTTTGCCAGCTTAATGGAAATTATTTAAATCACAGGAAATTGAATTCAACATATTACGTACAATACCGTAGCGTTTGTTTAATGCAGTTCTAGAATTATTTATTTATTTCCAATGGGATAAACCCTATTATGAAAAATACATAGATCCGATAAAATAATAGAAATTAATAAAGTACAGATATTGATAATTTAAGTAATTACAAATCTTAAATAAAAAAGCAGCATATAACAGTAGACGTAATCTGATAAAATTGTAAACATAAAAAATACACAAAATATAAAGTACAATGCTCTTTGCTAATGGAATTCAGTTTTTTAAATCATTTATCACTCAGTATTCTGAAAATTACTCGATATTTCTAGAATATTTCACTGTATTAACCGCCACTGATTTATTTACTTATTCGTTTGATTTCAACAATCAGAAGTTCTAAAAGAAAGAAGTTTCATAATATTTTATTTACGATATTATCTTACAATAAACTGCACGTCAACTCACAACTTCACAAAAAGAAATCAGTTATTTCATTCGTTCTAAAACACTTGTTGAAGCTTCAGTGATTTTAATGTTACAGTATAAGAATGAAAGTGCACACTTCGCAATGCTTTGTTCTTTTCTACATATATACATTGATCCTACCATTATCGTAAAATCTAGCACAGCACGATTTCAGTCTGGTAAAAAAAAATGAAGCATATAAGTATAAAGCTTTTGGTGGTTTTGAGAGTGTTGAAGTAAAATAAGTAAATATACGAGTTTATAGAAAATAGCTTTGTTATAATTTTGTGTTAAACTTTTCGAAATTAGAAAAGAAAGTGGTGCTTTGTAAAAGAATTTCCAGTACTTTCGTATCGTGATTGCAGAAAATACGATTCATATCAGGTGTTTCCGGATGCATCAAATGTTTATTTCTTTTTGCCACTAAATCTATTCTTAATCAAACAATTTGTACTAAGAAAAGACTGAAACGCAAGCAACTCACCATGCTTCGACCATACGTGAGTGAACCTACTTTCTAACAGGGTAATAATGTGACTTTAATGTCTTCTTTCATGTACTTCCAAAGGGTAAGAAAAACATTAATCAACTCCATCAATACAAAAGGTTGCTTTGCGTGCCAACGTCGTCAAAGATGAATGTTCAACTTTAGAATATAACTAACTGATGTACCTTAATACCTTTCATAGTATTCTTTTCAAAAGTTTTATATCGTCACTACAAGAGGTACAAATTAATATAGTCATTTATTGACACCTTCTATCATCACTTGTTAGTAACATCCGTAAATTCATATTGTAAAATGGTGTAATGAAAAATACTTTCGGCAGTAAACAAGAATTAAAGCTTAAATTAGTTTTCGAGTTTTAATATAGTTAGATAAGCCAATAATAATGTAGTAATAATAATAATAATAATAATAATAATATTTATTTGTCTTTAAACAGATATATAGTTAGTCTCTTTCTGTAAGAATCTTACTACTAGGCATATATCTGAAGTTACCTAATAATTAATATTATCGAAAGAAAATTCGAAATATGAACCAGTACAGTTTGTGTCGGTTTGTTTAGCGTCACTTCCAATAACGTTTTGTGTTGAAGTTCTTACATAACAATTGTCAGGGGTATATTTGGATGTGTACGTGACAACTAATTATATGTTCCTAGAAGCTCATTTGTTGGGCATTGTGTTACTAATAAGTTATTAATTTTACAACGACAATTCATTATTACTAGAATTTGCTTTGATATCTTGTAATTTTTGCGAAAAACAGTTCTTATCTTTGATTGAGTAAGAACATGAATGAAATGATCAAATGATTGACTGTCTGCTATATATGCATTCGAAAAATAAATTAAGAACAAGATAAGTGCTGCTTTTTATTTTCCGATTGTCAAAACGTACTGGCACCAAATAAATTGTTTGACTCTTTCTTTAACACAATCTACTGTGGTACATATCGAATAATAATTGGTAGACAAAAAGGTTAATACTGTAAACAAAGGAGGAAGAAGATGTATTGATGGTAAATTCACTTGAGAACTGGTTGAGATCGTTTTCTGTTACTAGAAGTTAATTTCCCTTGTCTCATCACAGCATCTTCTCCTATTACTTCCTGCTGAACGCAATACTGTCTCCTGAGTACTAAATATGATTATATTCCATTTTTGTGTTGACGACAAGGCAACGTCGCACCTCCAGTTGCCAGCTCCTCATCTCTCTTCGTTTGGTTCGTATAGTATGAGTCGGGATGCCAACTCTATCGCAGGCACTACAGTTTGCTCTCATACGGTTATTGGAGCATGCACTCACTATTCGATAGTTAGTGATTAGTGTGTAGTGGTATAGTGCATAGTGACGCAGTGTGTCAAGGATCCCCTTTGCCCCAAAACTCCTGCTTCTACAGTAGACCGATCAGTGGTTTAGAGTTTATTATATGGTGTAGAAATACTATAGGTCCAGTTAGCTCTTCAGTTTATGGGTTTTAAGTTTTTTTTAATTATTTTATGTAATTTACACATTGTGCAATCTTTCATTCCTATTGTTAGTAGGCATATGTATTCTTTTAAAGAGATCGTTGATAATAATGAAAGAAAGAAGCAACCACCGGTTCAAAGCATGCTTGTGTAATGGTTATTTAGTAGTAGAAGCATGCTTTCTGTTTCTTTAGTTTACAGTATTATTACTAAGAATAACATTCTGTAATGCTGTAGCGGTTTATTCAAATATCTCATAGTATTAGTAAGCTTGTAGCTAGGCATATTAAACTTATACATTACAGTTGGTGATGCCTATATTAGAATAGTTTTAGTCAATTACTAACTGCAATTCATTGTAATCAAATCAACAAGTGTAAAGGACAGCACTTAACTAACATTTAGTTAGGTACTATTTTATTCATATTATGCAGACTGCACGAACTACTGATTCAAAGAAATTGTAAAACATTATTTCAAAGAAAAATCTTAATGCCATTTGCACCACAGCACCCACTTAAATAGAGTTCACAACTAATAACTGTTGATCAATGAGCACTTAAATTCTACTTAAGTGGATAAATTTTGTAGGTCGAGACATCATTACCTGTTATAACATTTCCAATCATATTTTAATCAATCACTAAGTAATTACTTTTTTATTTAAGATTAAGTCAATAAACCTCTGTTTAAAAACGATTTATTCTTATTATCTTGGTTTATATATGTTTTGAAGCTAAATGTTTCATCATCAGAAGTTAAACATAGTAGACTAAGTAGATAAACTGATCACATGTGAAATAACAATATAAGTTATATTTAATGTATTGGATATTGTCTAGAAGAACACTTATTCTATGATGAAATAAAAGCTGCCTTAACGTTCTTCTTA
>JAQIWE010005336.1:0-10056 GCA_034698565.1 Campodea plusiochaeta
TGACGTAACTACTTTATGTACAATTTGATAAATGAAAGTAAGCGCCTTAAAATTTGAAATTTTAAATAATGGGAGTAATTTTTTTTAATCTACTATCAATCTATAATTCTGGACAAATATTATAAATACTGAATATTCTGGTCAGAAATATGTTAGTGAAACTGGCTACTTTTGATATCAACAATCTTATAACAACGAGATATTTCATTAAATGAATGGTGATTTCTTGGTTCTACAATTATGCATTCAGAAATGAGTAGCAAGTGACTCTCGTTAAAAACTGCATCACAAGGTTATACCAGTATGTGCTATACTAATACATGATAAATATATGAGATAAGAAATCTATCTGGATCGAATCTAATTTCCGATCCACTAATTTGCAATCACTTCCTTTCGTTTTCACTTAATCCACCAGGCGATGTTGTTAGCTATGCTGAACGTAACTTACCAGTTCTAACCGCACGCTCCTATTTACTCGCTGCTGTATATATCGCTGCTATTGTCAATACTCAACATCCCACACTGTTACTACGGTAACGATTCCTCCATGCTCCGAATCGCTAACAACCCAAATCTGAACCAAGATCAAGAACCATCTGGGAATAGTTCTTTTTCTTCTCTTCCAAGTAGAAAGGTAATGAATAATAGAGAACATTTCGTGTATCCTCAGTTGGTCTTTGTACTCCCTTGGGATTTTATATGCTAATATTTTAAGACCAGGCGCGGTTTAGGTAAATACGGTATCAAACGGAATTTCGGATGTTGGGTTAATCTGTTTTCTTCTCGTTTGTCTTTTACACTTGGCTTATTTTAGTTTGTTACTTTGTTTGTGTGTTGGCGTTGGTACTAAAGTTGTCCGCTACGGCGCGCTGATGCTGTTGTCGTCACGGTCGTGCGTTTGATATGTGATGGTTTTTACGTACGGGGTGAGTTATTTTTGGGGTATCCTGGTGAGTATTTACGGTACCAACGTGATTGGTTTACGTCGAGAGGTGGTGGATGAAAGAGCTAAATGAAAAAGCTGTTGTTTGTTTATGAAATATAACTTCGAATTCAGGGTTCATTGACTTTTGACAACAAATAATCCACATATTTATTGTCCCTAAACAGGAAAGTTAGTGTGGACCTAGCTTAAAGATAAATTTACTCAATATATGTTATAAATAAATTAAAGGAAAAATGTAAAAAAAAAAAATGTTCAGTACATACGGACGTTTCTTCAATTGGCAATGGAATCTAATATAATCACCTGATTATAAAAAAAATCTTACTCTTCTTCAATTGATATATTCGCAAAAATTATTTGTTGTTATTAGCTTATAAACGTTGTTTTTAAGATGAAGTAACCTTTTAGTAATAATTTACTGTCAGCAATAAAGACCCTAATGCAGTCTCCTTTCAATTTCTGTTTTTGCTAGCAAGTCAGCCGAATTATATTGTTACATTCGATGATATTAAATTATTAAAATCTTCTAAATGCACAGTATTTGTCTTCAATCTTGGTTTAATTTTATAGCAGCTTCAAAACAATTAATTATTATCATATCATTTTAATAACATTTCATATTCATAACAAAATCGAATGAAACAATTATTCCTAATATTATTAACTCTCTGAAAACTGTACAGTTATAATCTCGTACAAAGTCAGAATGAATTTTTTTTTTCTAAAATTAACCATACCAGCAGTATCTACAAAATCGATTTCTTCTGTAGCTTAATTCTATGACCGCCACTGACCTTTGTTTTCGAATTCGAATTTACCTTTGCATACGTATAAAACCAAGTCTTTTTGAAACATAAAACTGTTAGGAAGGGAGGATAATGTTCAATTCCACCCTAGTGTTAGAGGTTACACTTTTTCGCGTTGAAAAAGGTGAAATTGCAAAAAAAGAGGAGGCGGCACTAATTTGCGTATCCTTTGATGTGGTGTTAAGTTTCGAGGACCTGTTCATAGAGGGCAGGTTTAGAATGGAAATAGGGCTTCAATGATGTTTACGTAGTTGCTGGAAACCTCTCGTGGTTGATTTTGGTACTTTATTTTGTGGGCTTTCGACACGTGGCTTCAAGTACTCAGGTCTATATGTACTGTAGATTTAATTTTGTATTATAAAACTATAACTGTAAATCGTAAACATATTTTTTTGATATAGTTTCAGTTTCAAAGTTTATTAATTTAAAAATTAAGTGAATGAAAATATAATATATAAAGATTGAACCTATTTAAATTTTCACCTTTTAAAACTAAATTCTCATTTAGACTTTGGTAAATCGATTTCATGGTTAAAACTCTTTCAGAAAACCTTCAACAAACTGTTAGTGTTAAATTTATACTGTTATTATAAAGTAGCATCGAAAAACTTATACATTAATCCTAAAGTGACGCAGTTGATGTAACCTTTTCTGAAAAATTTCATTTTCCTATACTGAAATAATACCTAGGCCTATAAAATACAAGTACAAATACGGGCACAGATCAGGAATAATATTTCAATCCGTCCTTCTGACATCCTTATGTATACTTTACTTGTCCAAGGAATACCGGGTGTATATCTCCCCTTTTACCATATCCGATTGCTCTTCTGAAGTAATACATATTTTAAACGAAAAGAAAGAAAAAACTTTACTGTTATGATTATTCTGTTTTCTTTTTCCCTTTCCTATGCGTTCCCCATAAAACTTGAGAATATGTACCCGTGTTCGGATCAAACCAAAATATTTTTATTGTAATTGGCTATACGTATACAGGGTTATCCATTCCTGAGTTGCCCCAATACGAAGTACTGTAGTCGAGCATATTATGGCTCATCTGTTGTTTAAAACAGGGTTATTGTGGATTAATATAGGCAACTATAAAAATTTACTTTAGCTCACGGTATTTTATTCAGTCACTTTGACTATAATTAGTTGACTAAATGATTTTCATTCATTTAGAAATCTTACAGATTTATCCTTTACGTACTTATAATACTGTTAATAAAATCGTTATATTCAACAACATTAACATTCATATGTATATAGGATACCATGATCTTGTTGAATGGTAAGTTTGACAAAATTCGAAATTCATATTCAGATTATTTAGACGGATTGGTGGAACTAGAAAAAAAATACCTTTGGTTGAAAAATAATAGAATATTAGGATGAACTTATTGAAAGAAGTTTGTTGCCTTAAGTAACTGAAAATTGGTGAGCAATGTATTAGTTGCCTCTCAATCGCGTATAACTGTATATATAGTTTATAAGATATATCTATATTGACTTCTACTCAAAAAGTATTATTTTTTTTCACATTATTATAAGCTAAGATTCAAGCATAACAGAGTAAAGTTTATCACCATGAAGTTAAAATTTCTGCAAAATGTTACAGTTGCATTTGAAGTTTGATATGACATTATAATTGGATAACCCTGCAGGTACTCTGCCTTGGTTTCGGCGTAATAAAACAAAATATGTTTTTGCAGGGTAAAACTCTGCGATTAAGTCAATGAAAATCCGGATAAAATTTTGTCCTCTTAAAATTCCAAGTGTGTTTCTTCGAAGATATGATCTTTTTCGAGATTTTCTTTTACGGTTATATTCGTCGGGATATGATTATTAGGAGGTTAAATATTAAAGTTAATAGTTTTGAAGGTAGAGTGTCTGAGAAGTAACTAGGTGGTACTCGGAGAAGTAAGGAATTTATTGCTTACTTCTGCTTTTCTTAAAGATTATATATACCCGCTACCATTGTAACCTAGCGAGTATTAAAATTTAGAAGTAATTTTATTGCTGGTTGTGAAATCAACATGAGCTGTATAATTTCTTCATTTCTATTCCTTTTCATTAAACTTGCTTAATTTATTAGTCGGATTTGATACAGCATATATTTGTATGAATAAATTCATATTTCAAACTCCATCCAATATAATAATAACATAATGTACTTCAGATGGAGGAACAATAGAAAATCAATCTCATTCTGCAATAATGAATAAGATATTTTATACCAGAGATTGAATGGGTCAAATATGTTTTGACCCATGATCCACTGATTCACCAACTCAAGTCAACTAACCTATGCTGTCAAACGGTGGTCAAATGGATCAGTAGGTCAGTTGGGTCAAGGATGTCATGACCCACTGACCCATTCCAACTTTGTAACTTACAAACTAAAAAAAATGTCATTTGACTCTGACTGAAACAAGGGCTCAGTAAGATTATGTTTTTTTACAACCTAACAATTTAGGGAAAATGCATCCTTATTAATTTTTACCGCATAAATGTTGTTACAGAACAAGTTATTATTAGTCGGTTGAATAAACTGTAATATCGAACTAACCACTGATTCAAATGGTTATTGACTTGACAGTGCATGAAAGCAATAGTCACCATCTTAATTGAACAACCATTTCCCACTGTCTGTTTTTGATGCATAAACACTATTAGATCCCTTATGCTCTTTTCATTTCATTTTGACAGCACGTCATTCGCAATGATGTTTAGTTCAAAAAGCATAAACGATTGCAACCAAAAAAATCCTTTGAAAAGTAACTTCTGACACTGACAAAATAATATCTCCTTTAGGGTTCATTTTATTGCGCTTTATATGTTTTTGTTCTGTTATTTATTCCAGCCATCCATTTTGAATTTATTAACTTCGGAAATGAACAAAAAAACATTTCTCGCGTCTGTCATCTGTGCCTTCAAATGTACCAGATGATTATATTACTTGTAAATGTGGGCAGTATGCTGAATTTTGCATGTTGTTAAATTATTTAACTTATTGTGTGTAAAGTGTTTCTTATAATCTATTTGGTCTTGAATATAATATTTTTTTGCATTAATTTAACCAATAGCAGATATGAACTTTTAATAATTTAGAGTTTTGAGCAAGATTTTAAAAATTGCATGAATATGTTACACATTAGAACTTTAACAGAATCTAATCCATAGAACACATAAAATATTCGCACCACTGATGAAATTGAGTTTTGTGTAGACAATGAATTGATTTAATATCACTTGTGGCACAGACTCTGCACAACAATAAACCGTCATAATTATATGATATTATTTTAACTTTGTTATCAAAGCACAATTCTCGTTGTTTCAACTCACAGGGCAGTTATGAAATTAATACTAGAGAAACAAAACATTTGCACTAGCAGTCCTCTATATAGAAATGGATGAAAGTAGGATTCATCCCCTTTAGTTTTCATTTTATAACGTTTTATATTTTATTTTGTTATTTACTCTCATCCACCATTTTGAATTCATTAACTTGGTGAGGAAGAAAACATCGAAATGTTTTCGCCGTGCATATGCGGCTTATTTTACTGGAAAGGAGGGAGTGAGGACAAGCAATGCACCCCCCTTTCGTCCCCATTTTATGTTATGAGAGGACATTTTACTTTTTGGGAGAGTATTACTGTACTGATGAAAGAATACTTTCAATTTTCTTGGTTTGCTCTATTCTTGGATTTCTTTTTTCTGTGTGGGTATTTTTTGTTTTGTTTTTATAGAAACGAGGGGAAATGTTTTTGGGAAAGAACAAAAATTGTAAACATATGGTATGGTCATATCGTAAATCTGATAGCATATTTGTATGTATATGATTTTTTTTTTAGAAATGGTGGTTTGTTTTCCTGATTTGCTACCGAAAAAGAAAACGTTGAATCAATAAATTTGTAATTCAATTCCTAAAAAAAGGAAAAATTTACTGTGTAAATTTCATAATACAGAAACACCTCTTTCTTTTAGTTCACATTAAAAAAAAATCATTTACAATGTATGTAGTAGTACAGTATCTCACTGTTCTTATTTCCTCAATTATTTGGCTGTTTTGTTACTTATCACATGTCGTTTAATTTTGAAGTACATATTTATTGTATTGTTAATTTTTCTAAGATTTTTTTATTGCATGCTACATGAATAGTTTTCAGAAGAAAAAAACGTAAATTTAATTCTGAGCTAGGTTAATAATATTACTGCTTTTCAAAATGCCTAAAAGTTACTTCATTGAATAATATCCCCGTAATATAATTTCCCTCTACAATCAGCCTTGAACCTAACATATATTTCGCATTTAATTATCATTGTACGCTGTTCCAATCTAAACAAACAAAAGAATCTCCCCTAATATTCATCACTGTTTCGCACTCTAACAAATACAAATATATACTATTGTTGTGTAATTACATTTTAATACAAAAAACAACATGTGATTAACTTGTACTAATCCGAAGATTAATAGTGTTATAATACAACAGAGCCGACGGAATAATAATAGTAATTTACATATCTATGCAACTGTAGAGTTATTTAAAAGCTGATGAGAACTCGGGGTTGATACATAACAATTACAAATGTTATTATTCTTTGTTGATTGATATATTGAGTGCAAATTATCGTAACGTCAGTTCAATTAGAGAAATGGCGATTTGGTGAAAAAACAGATGCCCTTGTTTACCAATATATGGTTTACTCTATTATTGTGCAAGTTCTTGACAAACAAAGTAATTTGGAAACAAAATTGTATTAATGTATAGATCTGTTTGTTTCTATATGGTTTAAGATGATGTTCTAGGGGTCGAGTATAGTGTTTTAATATTAAAAGGAGAGACTTCACAATTCTAGTTATATTTATTGTTAATTTTGCAATTTATTCAACTTATTTGTGATATTAAACGCTCTTTCATGTTGAGTGGACTGTGAGCAGTAAATTCAGTAAATGCAGAAACTTACCAATAAATAATTACTTTGCTTGCACTTATATATAAAATCATTGTACTTGGATTGTGTTAAATAATTATCACAGAGAGCTTCAAACCTAGCCAATCATGTAAGAATGACATACATTAAAATTACGATGGTTTCATTTTGCTCTGAGGCGATAATAACATGTATTGCGAATATTCTGTCAGTACTACTGTAGGTTTGATTTGATTTAAATATTATTACCAACATGTTATACAAAAGTAATGTGTAATTATGTGGTGAAAATTTCATATCAAGTTTTGCAAATAATTTAACAGGAATGGTACGACGTAAAATAATATAATTTCCGTAAAATAAATAAATAAAAATGAAATAAACTGATTTGCTAGTCGACGTGCTCTACACGGGATTTGATATTATAGTACAACTAACTTGTAATGCTTTCTCGTGGACAAGAATTCGTCCTTTGAAACGGCTCTAACATCTGCCAATCCGCTGCTGGGTCTTCATTTCGATTCCTCCCTCATATCCAATAAGATTTATTATCCAATCTTTATTCTTTTTTGTCTTTTTTATATTCGAGCGATACAATAAATCGCATATAACTCGGAGTTATTTTTTCCTTATAGGATTATATAGATTATCATTCTTTTTTATGCGATTTTATTGTCTGCGAGTTGTCGTTTTCTACAGTTCGATCGTAAAGTTTTCTTGGCAATTTTCTTAGATTTCTTTTTTTCGTCTTTTTTGAAATCGTATTTTTTAAGATATTTAATTCTTCAGAAAACAGGGTTTTTTGTTTGAAATGTAGAATGAAAAAATGAGGAGTGATGGTATGGGCAGAATTGAGCGCAAATAAAGGAGTGAAATAATACATTGGAAATTGAATAAAACATATTTCGACGTTTTTTTATTCTTCCTTACAAAATATAACACTACATGTATAGGATTTATCAATTCTCCTGCCCTAGTGCTTGAGATAAAATGCAGTAAAAGGGAATAGTTCTCAGCATTTTCTGCTATCTCGATATAATATACTCACATAAAGATATTCAATATTACAGCTTAAAGTCAACTAAACCTTACTTCTCGTGTCTCTATTATATAAACATTAAACATTTTCAGTAATTGACAAGTAAAATTAAAAATAAAGTATGTCAATTTATACATCACAAAATGTTACACAATCATATTCCTGAAACATGCACTATGACTGTTCATTCTGTCTATATGTGAAAAAAAACTTGTCCCGTTGAAAAATACTTCGTTCTTTTTATAAAAAATAAGAACGAAGAGGCGAGGCTCCACATCGAAATTTAATCTTAGCCTTATAGTTTGTGTAAAATTATTGCTATTTCGTCTTTCATGATAGTTATTCTAAAGCAAATGACTACATTTTATATCTTCATTTTTTTAACGATAGTTCTTTCAATGTCAACAGAACCTTACATACTGATTATGAAAAAAAAAATCTTGAAGAAGAAATTTACAGTACATCAAATCTTACGCTCATTTATTCAGTAACACTCTAACCATCGTAGACTTCTTCATAACTTTATTAGTACTACTAGAACCACAATTTCTCTCAGCATTCCTTAACCACTATTTTTATTTTCGCCCCTCACCGAATTCCTTTATTCTTCTTATTCTTTCCAATTTCGTTTCTCGCCTTACTAGCTGCAATCACAACGAATATCCGTGTAGAATATATCCACAAAAAATAAAATGTTATTACTATTTTGAACATGTTCCAAACTTAACTTTGACTCCAATTACATTATAAAAAACAAAAATACGAAACAAGAGAGGAGGGGGGAGTTGCTTTATGGTCGAACTTGGTGCGATTTTATATTGTGTAATTTCCCACTGTTTTTATACTTACTGTAGGTGGGGTCAAATTGGTTTTTCACGGAGCGAGATGCGTATGAGAATGTTAAGAAGTTGCATTTGATTTTTTTGTTCTGTAATTACATTTTTTAGATGTGAAACTGTACTTTTTCAGCAAAATCCTCCGGATCACTTACTATTTTTAAATTAAAAACATTTTATATGTATGTTTTAATGAATACGTTAATGTTATATGAGTATTGTTATTATTTATTCGATATTATCAGTGAATTTTCCATATAATGTTTGGGTCTCCAAGTAATCAAATAAAACATTCGTATTTTATATTTTTCGATTTGAAGTTATTGAGATGTCCAGCTTCGTCTCCAGAATACTAAAATGCTATTATAAAATAATGCATCCTTCGAACGAAAAATTATTTTCTGCAAGAACAGAAATTCAGTCTCATGACTAATATATTGTAATCACAACAGTCCTTCATAGTTATGTACAGTATAAGATTTTTTTTTTTCATTTGTATGAGATAGACACTATGATACAGTGTACTTATTTCATTGAAAATTGGACATATTTTATTTTGAATAATGGTTAATTCATTTTTAAACATTTTATTATATATACAGCATATTAATGATATTTAATTTCTATTATTTCAAGTTATAATTGTAAGTCAACGAAATCACCTGGCTTACTTTAAAAACTCTTTTGTTAGAAGACAACATACAGTACAGCATTATTAACGAACATTTTAAAATTAAGAGCTCTATAATATGCCCGATGATCTTTAACGAGGAAATTTATCATTATCTTTTGACTCTTACTTTTTAAAATGTTTGATTGTTTATTTATTTTCGTAAACGCTACCCTGCATGGAGTCTTTTCATTACATAAATTATTTGTAAAACTGTTTGAAGTAAAAATTTATGTATTTTTTGTCTGAAATTAGAAGCTCTAAAAAATACTGTTTAAACAGCGTAGAGGTTATTGGATTGTACGTTGGCGCCCGAGGAACGATCACTAACTTTTTCATGGAGAAATTTATCAGAAGATTCGCCCTTCAAAAGAAACTAGTCCAAGAAATAGAAAGAGGGTGCTGAAGGATTCAATTTACATTCTGCAGAAGCAGAACCCTATATATTCCAAAACAAAAATCTGAAAATATTTTATTGCAAATAATTTGATATTGTTATGTAGTTGTAATAAAGGGGTTTTGAAACCAAACACTTATCTTCAAAAAATGCAATACATTTCAGCCCCTACGTAGTACCGTCATCAGGCAAATACATTTACAAAAAATACCGTCATCAGGCAAATAAGAGGTACCGTCATCAGGCAAATAAGAGGTACCGTCATCAGGCAAATAAGAGGTACCGTCATCAGGCAAATAAATTTACATTTTTTTGTAAGTTTATTTGCCTGATGACGGTATCACGTAGGTGCTGAAATATATTGCATTTTTTTGAAGAAAAGTGTTTGGTTTCAAAACCCCTTTATTACAACTACATT
>JAQIWE010005337.1:0-10056 GCA_034698565.1 Campodea plusiochaeta
CTCCAAAAACCTCTTGTCAGAAGAATCTAAAATCTCCCTAATATAAATATCTCCCATTCCCCCTTCGACATTCCTCTGGCAATCTCAATCCTAGCGAGCAAATATTGAAAAGCCACCTATGATACCGAACTCTTCCTCGAGAGAAATTCATCATTAATACAATACTCGTGAATAATCAGTCTCGAGATAAGACTTGGAATACATAAGACGTCAATCTATTCTTTCGGAGTATAATCTTTTCTCTTTTTTCTTCTTTTTTTATCTGATGTGATGAATTTTAATTTGCGAGTAGGTTCATGACACAGCAAAGAATAAGCTGCCAAAAAGCCTTTCGAATTCTCGTTGGTTCATAAAGTGAACAATAGGGGGATAGGAGTAGAAGTTACTCAGGTGATTTTGAGGACCGGAGGTAGGATAAAGTGAAAAGGGGAGATTTTGTTTTATGAAGTTATTGGATCGATTGCATATCAGGTGCTATTTTATTTTACTTGGGAAAAGGCAATTTCATTTTATAAGACTTCTACTTGTATTTTCCGTTTGAAATAAAATGTCTTGTTGCAACAAAAATCTGTATACTGAACTTTGGTGAAAACAAATCCGAAGAAGAAAAAAAATCAAATTTTACTCTTCTTTAAAACCAAACTGTCTATAATAATTATATAAAAAAATTAAGTGACTGTAATGTATAATTTAGTAAACACGATATTGTAACGCATTAAAATAAAATATTAAACGGTAAAATAAACTGTAATGATAATGTAATTTCTTTGTATAAGCATTTATTAACAATGCTTGCAGTTCTACCTTTATTGTGAATTACAAAAACAAGCATTATTGGATTCTCAGAAATGGTCCTACAACTATAAATGAGGACAATATGATTTCTATGAAATGTTCATTTCAATTTGAACTTCATATTTTCATTCTATGCTTCCTGTACTGAAATATTTCATTAGAGCTGAAAGTAAAAGTGAGTTCTAAGGATTGCTCTGACGGCATATTTCGAATTTAATCAAATTTCAGTATTAGATTATGTTGTGCAGTAAATTGTAAAGGCATTTGCATTATTAGTTTTGTTTTGCTTTATTATTTATTACTTGAACTGTATTACATAATATGATTTTGTGTTTATTTCGTTACGTTTGTATTCCTGTGCTCGAAATTTGTAACAAAATTTTACGTGATGTAAATTTGTGATAAAACTACCGTTGTAAATATTTCACTCCTTCTATGCAACGATTTTTAAGTGGCGTGCAGATTGTATTTTTTATGTCAATTACAAAACGGTTTCATTTAGAATTTACAAAAAGAGAAGGAATCAAAGAAAAACTTGTTCCCATAATGCTGATTCCGTTTTAAGATTGAACTATGATTATGCAAGAGTCTTTGCTTTCTTGACTGTCATTCATTACTAGAGATGTTTTTTTTTACCCTCATCCCTTCCTCGAACTTAAAATAATTATATAGTTTCATGTTCTACTCCAAATTGTTTGCAAAATTTCAGTATACCCTCTAACCCATGTTGAAAGACGAATCTCAAATCACACGAATTAGATTTATATTAAAATTCACGAGCTTAGGATCGATAAAATATTATCTTTGCGTATCATTGCTGAAAGATCCTTAGTAGAAAGATTATTACACTCTAATAAATCATAAAAGTTGATATAGTGACTCAGCTTATTAAAATAAAACTGAGACCTAAAAATAACACAACGATATATATGACCTGTGTAAATGTTAGTTCTGAATGGTCTTGTGTAGTGTGGGTACTGTGGTCAGCATCAAACTCTGTCCGATGATTACTCTTTTGAATGCAAACTCCAACATTATTTTTAGAAGTGGCATTGAACCCAGGACCTCCTGCACTATACCCTGATGTTCTAACTACCAGACTGCGACTACTACTAACAGGCAATTTAATTTAACTAATATTTGTTGGAGTTACTTGATTAATAACAAATTATCCCACTTTCCAAAACCTTCCTACAAATCTCCCTGTATCTATCTTCTAACCAATGAGCATCCTCTATTCTTCCCGCCTCATGGTTTCTTTCTACTTGTTGCACGTACAAATATTACTGTGTGTTTAAACATTGTCTTCAACAGAACAAATCGATGGTCGTTCTCTGCACTTGACTCTTCTTATACGAGAAGGATATTTTTTGTCTTTAATTCATCCCTCTTCCCAGCATACAGGGTTGTCATAGGGACAGATTATGAGTGCCGGGACCCGGGAGAACAAGAAATCAGTGTTGAACTCTTTTGAGTTTTATATTGGAATCCAAATGTATTTTTGTCAGTGTTAAATCGTTTTTGAATGTTAGGATTTATTTGTACTGCGTGTTCGTACTTTGTTTGGACCAAACCCTTACAAAAAAAACCTTGAAACATACATACTGTATTAAATGTATATATTTATTGAAAACTTTTTTTTTTGTGTTATAAGTTTCTTCTTACAGCTCTTCTCCTCTCACGAAATTTCATTTTGAGTAAGAATAGTGATGCTAATACGAGAGTTACTAGCTACAACAATCTTTCAGAACAGTAATATTAAAATTGTGACGTAATTAATTGTGTAACGAGTTGAAAACTGTATTTTTAATTATTTTGAGCAATATCCTGCTCCAATAATTTGGCAAATATCTGGCCAATAAATCGAATATTTATGTAACCGTTGGCAACATTTCAAACAGTAATATGTTATTTTTTTCGATTTCATCTGGACTTCTGGAGGCACATTCGTTCGGAGCTCTTGTTAAAATTACTTTAATTTTGTGATCATATAAGACAATGCAAAGTTGAATAATATTTATGAAATTCAGAAAAAAAAAACTAAAGAATATGATAATATTTAGAGAAGGCAAAGGGGGACAATATACAATGTTAATATTAAGATGGTTTTACATGATTAAAAATGGTGTGGCAGGTTGGCCAAGTGGCTAAGGCGCTCTCGCCCGGAAAGCGAGAGGCGTCAAGTTCGATTCCCTCATCTGCCCAAATTTTTATTTGTGAATTTATTGTTGTATCGACCGCTAAGGGTAAAACCATCTTAATATTAATAAAGAATATGAATTTCACAGTACTTACCCTTAAGAACTACTGGAAGATCTTCAACCTCGAACCACCACCACTATTTTATTTGCTAATGAACAATCGATTCTTCCTACTTCTCTTAATTGCCGTGAGATGGCAATCCTATAGCTTATTCCCTCTCCGGGATTGAACCTTATACTTTAATTCTTTTCTTTACGAACAAAAGATCAAGAAGAAGAAGAGGAAGAAAATAATGAAAAGATCCTGCTGCTTTCCAAATGAGAGAAATTTTTTGTGGAAGAGGAAAAATTGTAAGATGAGTAAGAATGGGAAAAGTATTGGGAGGGAGGGGGAGAGACGGAAGGTGGGTTCACGCGGGTTGGATTCGGAAAGGGATTGAGACCGTAGTATCAATCGTCAGTTCTTTGAGTCGAAAGCATTATTATAAATTACCTAATCGGAAAGTTGTAGCAATCCACGGGAATCAGTCAGGATGGCTACTCTTTTTTTTATGAAATTCAGGATATCATTTGCGAAATGAGAAATTTAATGTACTTAGAGTTAACCGATGAAAGTTGTGGAATATCATTTTGCTGTTGTTTATCCTATTATTGTGACATGTACAGAGAAGACATGGCCTTAAAATCAATCTAGAGATTTTGGATTAGTAAGTTCAGAGACAGTGTCACAGTGTAAAGCAACATTCATGATTCGAAAGTGTAAATTGGCAATTTTAAGTTGTAACTCGAAACAGTTACGGAGAAAGGAAAAATGCACCGATTGATTAGGTCTACCATGATGCTCTTCTTCTAACAAACTCAAAATATTTTTAAACTGGTTACACAGCCACGCTATTCATTATCAAAATCTGTAAGTTACCACTATCAGAACTCTTCTTGGACACAAAAAACTAGGAAATGACATTTTTTCATTAAACAGTTTCGAACTCTGTACCCATGAAATTCTCAATATTTATTTTCACTAAATTTAGATTATTATAAACACTTAAATTATCTGTTCAGTAGGCTATAGGAAGGATGTGGCGGAATAATCGTCGAGTGTTTGATAGCTCTAGTAATTAAAAGGAGTAAATGGCATACTACACCACTCTCTTATCGTTAATTTAATTCAGAAAATTATTCATATACGATGATCAGGGAAACGAAAAAAATCATCCATAACAGTTACTTAGTTACGATGTATAGAAAGGGATGTATTCATTTGTTAAAAACCATATTATTACAGCTTCTTAGACTGGATAAGATGTCCATTCCCATTGATATAGATGATTTTTCTATTCGTTTGAAATAAAACTCACCTTCTGGGAGGCAAGAGATAATTCTCTCGAGCGAATTCTCGAAGAAACTCGGCGTCTCGAAACGCTCATTTGCCGCCTTCCACGACCCTTCCTTAATAACGTCAAAAGTATTGAAGTAGGGGGGAGGGGGGAATATTGCAGAAAGAGTCAACAGATATAATACGGAGATAGTGCTTCATTTACCTGAGAGTCTGAGCATATTGGGGGAAAAGTAACAAGCTACATTCGTATGCGGATAAGAAGGAAAAAAGTTTGGGGAAAAAGAAGTAACTTCTTGAGAGCTATTGATGTTCTTGTGCTTCTTCTGCTTTGTCTGATGGATGAGATAGGGTATTTTAAGCAGGAAGGAAGGCATTTGTCTGCTTTCAGACTGCGGAAGACAACAAACAATATTCATTAGATTAGTGGAGAAAGTTAAAAGATAGAGGTTTTAATGGTATTGCTTTCAACGAAAGATATGCGAAAAAGAAAGGGGTATTGATGGTTTTTTTGCTTGGTAAAAATTAGGGTAGGCCTATATCCTTGTTCGAAATACAGATTTAATATAGGCCTAATTTGTTTTCTGCAATAATTACCGTGTCTGTGACTGTGCCACATTGCCGTCACTTGGGGTCTCTTGAATTATAAGTTTAGTTCGACACCTTTCTCCAATAAAATTAACATTCTCTTTTGATAACACCAGCAGCTTCTTTTTTGAAAAAATAAACTCTTTTGTATATCCGTAGTTATTTCAAAATGGCCTATTATAATGGGATTCCAAAATAGACTATTATAATGGGAAAATAATCGATTAATATTTGGGTATTTTTTTTTATTTAAATATATAAGTAAAGGGAATTTCCCCCGTATATATCTATTATTTGTTCACAGTTTCCCACAAATTCAACTAACCAATGTTTTTGAAATATAATATTTTCCATCTCTTGAAAATAATATTCTCTACAATTCCGCTCTATACATATTACTTCTCAATCATGAAATTGATTTATTGTGACTGTATTAGTATAAGAGTGAGAACAATAGAATCGTAAGTAAATAAATACCTGCTACAGTAAAACACACACAATCATCTCACACCTAAGTGAAGGGGGGGGGGTGAATGATTGACAGATGTAAACATTTACATTATTATGTTGTACAGTCTGTTCTGTTCATCAAATCAATAATGTGAATCACATATGCATTGGAATGTTTACGAAATGAGAAACAAACTTATTATTATTCGCAACATTGTTATATTACTTTCTTGTCATTGAATTACTTTAATTTAATTAAATTCAATAAGCATTACAAAACCATCGATTCTAAATTGATAAAGCCAGTAATATAACTTATTTTTATCTGGATTCAGCATTCCTGATTTTGCTGAAGACTAAGTTATGACTTCTTTCAGCATCGATAGTGATTTTATTGACTCACCTTCATAATTATAGTATTATCATATAGTGTATTCACAAACATTATTTCCACCGGAATATCCTTTAAATTTATAGAACCCTGACTTAAGACGATAACTGTCAAAACGCATTGTGTTTATATGTACTTACAATTACCTAACAATGATTCTTTGAAAAAAGGATTAATATTACAATTGGAAAATCACCCGTCTCAAGGATAAACCCACCGCTTTGTTTTGCCGGTTGAAATAATGTTTGTGAACGGACTATAACAGAGTAGAAATATTTTTAACTAGTAAATTAAATCATTTTACAGGAGTGCCTTCCAATGATTTTTTTTATGTTAGAAATTGTTAATCAGCATAATGTCCGAAAGAAGTAAAAATTGAAAAATCTGACTTAAACCAGGTTTCGAACAAGAAAATAAACACCATCCGAAATCATGTATTAATGCACCCGACCACCTTTTCGTTAATTAATTAACCCTTTCGTTTATATACTTCGTGTTGGGTCCTATCATCCTCAAGCTTAAAATACACCCTCCCTGATTATAACATTTGTCATTCTTTATCTTATGACATTATGACAGCTTTATTAAACTTGAGGCCTTATCATCTAAATATACATATGCCAAATGTTCATACTTTAAAGAGCTTATGAGGTATTATGATATTTTACAGCAGTTTAATACACTGAGAGATTATAATGGTTGCAATAGTACTTAAAATCAGTGCATAGTGTTACATTTAAATGAATATGGTTTTTATGTAAGGGTGCACTGAATATAAAAGAGAACAGATCCTCTAAAGGGGGTTTTAAGGGAAATAAATGGTTTGTTGTGATGTTTGGGTGTTTCAGTTAGACTTTTTTTTTAAATGGGATATGCAATCCGAATATTTTTTTCATGAGATATAATTATATTTTTATATGTTTCTTTCTGCTGAGAGCTTATACCATTGGAGTTTCTTCCCATATCTCGATTTTTCAAATAAAGAAGTTTTTTTATATAAAATGGTGATCACAATCTTGATGACAAGTTTTAGAAATTAGAACTACAGAATTGTAACTTATTAATGTATTCATGTACGGTATTTAGAGATGGTGAAGGGGGACAATATACAAATGTTAATATTATTAGGATGGTTTAGCCCCTAGAGGTAAATATAATCTGTTGAAATTTTACTCCTGTCTTTTGAGCAGTTATGTCGAGTGCTAGTGGTTACTCCATGTTAATATAAACATACCAGTAATGTATTTTGTCGTATGCAGGTAAAATTTGCGTATTTACCCTCCAAGTTCGAAAATAAAAAGACTGTGGCTGTGAAAATATTTTTTTATCGTGTTAATTTTCATTAACAATCCATTCTTTCTCTCTCTTTTCCCCCTTAGTCCCT
Organism: Campodea plusiochaeta; assembly: GCA_034698565.1. Taxonomy (NCBI): domain Eukaryota; kingdom Metazoa; phylum Arthropoda; class Diplura; order Rhabdura; family Campodeidae; genus Campodea; species Campodea plusiochaeta. Next base: position 7,146 of record JAQIWE010005337.1, read on the forward strand.
GGACAGCCAGAACATCTACAATGCTTGCTGTACACTCCGCATTGAATATTCAAAACTATCAAGCCTCAATGTGAAATACAACAATGATAAGAGTCGTGACTACACTAATCCAAACCTACCTACTGGCGACCCTGCTTTGGATTCAGCTCTGGCTTTAGGAGGTATTGTAGAATGTATGTAACACACATTGTTACTTATTATTAACTCTTTATACTTTTTACTATTGTTATATGGTGGGAATAGCTTGTAAGGAGATTTTTTTTTTTTTAAGACTTGGTGATTTTTAAAGTTTTCTTTTTGATGTTCTTGTTTTTTATTTAAACTGATATATTGACCATCTTAATATTAAATTTGTATATTGTCCCCTTTGCCTTTCTCTTTTAAAAATATTAATAATACTGTATCTCAAGTTTAATAGTATTTTGAAGGAGGTATTTTGACACTGTTTTTGGATAAAAATCTAAATTGATGTTACCCTTTTTAATTGGGTTGAAAATTGATGATAATTTCGATAGAAAAAAATAATAATGTGCCTTCATAATTATTTTCAACAAAATCAACTACTCTCATCCAAGATTAGTAATACTGTGTAATAATATTGATAAAGCATAAATTATCTGTGATACTTCAGAGCATTTTGACAATCAATGATTTTATGTAAAAACTAAAAATGTCAAATATTATTAATTATTAAACTGTATACATATTTGCCAATCATAAAAGTAAATAGTAAAAGTTGCACTATTAAAATAAATAAAGGCAAAATGATAAGTATTATTTTAAAAATTAAAAATATTTCAATGTATCCTAGAGAAAAAATATATTCTTCTTATATCATCAAATATTAAAATACTTTATACTTTCTCAAGTGTCACATTTGCTATTCAAAACCTTGCAAAGATTCACCCGTATAATAATCTAGTAAAAACACCACCTTTTTTAATAATTAAAGAAATAAAAATCTCTTTACAAGTGTTCCTATTTTTGTACGCTCAAGTTTTTTATTTGTTTTTTCTTAAATTGCTTTTTCATTTCATACCAGCACTTTTACAGTAGTTGAATAGAAATCTCCCCCGTTTTTTTGTCCCTAATTACTAAAAGGGGTTTGTGAACACAAATCCATTTAATTAAAAAAAAAAGGAAACCTCTTATTTTCTAATTGTGCTCTCGAAATAAGTCATAATATTAAAAGAAAGGTTGTAAATTTAAAAAATGAAGGAGTTTATTTTTAATTTAGGTAATTGTAAGATTATTTGATGTACAAGTGTTTTTCCTCAAGTGGGTTACAAATTTAATGGAAAAGAAAAGAGAGCGTTTTTCTTTGGAATAAATTCTTTGAAAAGGGATCAGTTTACTAACATTACTAAATTGACTAATTAGCTTTGTAAAATGGTACTTTTATAGATCTTCATTTTTGTTTTTAAAGAATTATAATTTGTTTATTAGTCATGAATATAATTCTTGTTTTTAATAGCTTTAATTTTGAAATAATTTAATGTAAAGAAGTCTGTTTATCATTATTTTTATTTAAGTTATGATATAAAAGCTCTTTTTTATGATAATTTCACAAATTAGAATCATGTATTTTATCTCTTATATAGTAATTATGTAATATTTCATAAAGTTTCTGAAATAGTATTTGAAGTTTTATCCAACTTTTCTAGTTAATTAAATTCAGTTGTCAACCAAAAAGTAATAATAGTTGAAGTTTCGTATTAAAACAAACATAAAAGTGAATGTTTACGAGAAACAAAATGGCTGCTTGGTGTATCCCCATTTCAATTTGCTGATTGTATTTTACTCTTAGTCACAATGTTTCCACTTTTCTAATTGCTTCCGTTTAAAATATTTCATCGTTTTATCTCTATATGTACTTGTAACTTCGTGTATTTTAGAGCTCGGTGAACTTCTGAAACTGTCAAATTCTTTGGAACAGTTTAAGTTCTCTGCATAAAATCAATAATAGTGGGTTCATTTTTATATTTTTGACTTTGAATTTAAAGGGTTACCTGCAGCTAAATTGACTTTTCTGATATTATAACATAATATTAGTCTTCTTGATATAAATCACTCATATTATTTTTCTTACCTCCCAAAAATTGCCGGTTGTGAAGATATTCACCTTAGAAAATGCGGTAAAATAAGCTGTAAGGTAGCGGAGCAAGCGTGGCCAAAAACAAGACAACTACTAATATGGGAATAAAATGATTAATTTGCATAATTGTTAAGTGAGTTTTGTTACTACTTCACATATATGCTCTGATATGTGTTTTTCAGTGATGACTACTTTGCATATATTTGCAAGGTAGCGAAGATAAGCAGTTCGATTTGCGCTTTGTTGTACAACTTCTATAAATCGAAATACCTTTTGATCCGTTGGGTCAAAAAATGTCAAATTTCTTTTAAATGTTTGTTAATAATTAAAATTACAGAAAACAAAAAATTCATTAGGTGCAGGCAACCCTTTAAAATACTTTCATACCTAGAAGTTTCTAATACTGAGTCTTTAAGAACAGAATTTGCATTTTACAGCTTTTCAAATGCAATAACTTGGTTAATGAATATTGAAAAAGTCATAAAGAAAATTAATGCAAATTAATGTGACTATCAAATGCTGGTTTGTAGTGCATGTAGTTTGCATAATTTTTTTTATTCATGTACGCTTTAAGTAATGTTATGTTTAAAACATAATTTTATGTATGGTATTAGAGATGAACTACAATGTTTTGAAATTAAACCATGGAATAAATATATTCAAAAATATTTCTACTCCAATTTCTGCAATGTTTTTAATTCAACAATAATATTTCAAAGTGAACAAAATAATTTCAGAATGTTTTAAATAAAAATTTGACTAAAATTCTTTGCAAATTCTACTTTTTGTATCTTTCAATCCTGTGAAATAGGTAAT
>JAQIWE010005338.1:0-10055 GCA_034698565.1 Campodea plusiochaeta
CACGCTTGTATATAATATTACAGCTATATTACGTAGTACAGTCATACATTGAAGTTAAGTATACATGACTTCAATGTACAGTACATGCATTGAACTTTGCTTACAAAATTTTAAGTCGATTCGGCGATCTTGCTATAGAGTGATCCATTGAGAAAAAATTATTAGTTTGGGATACTGATGTTATATGATTTTATAAGAAGGTCTCAGTGAAATTATGATTAATTTTAATGTGTGACGAACAGGTGCCGTAGTTGTAAAACATGATGGAGTTATAACATTCAATTAATCATCCAATATAATTATTATGAAAAATATTCATTGAATTTCATTATCAAAGGAACCTGATATATCAACTCCTGGGAATAAATATTGAATCCACAAATTATAGAACTTAATTGATCAACCTTTTTCGTTTTTCTATTGAAAATGAAGCTTCTTTGAGAGCTCATTATTAGCATGATATTAACTGTTATACAGGAAGGACAGAACTGATAATAATATTAAAAGGATGAAAGAATCTTAAGGTTTCAAAAACATCTGCCATTTCTTTTTTTAATATTCTCGTTGTACTGAATATAGAATATACCTATACTAATGTATTGGATATTGTCTATAGAAGAACAGTTATTCTATGATGAAATAAAAGCTGCCTTAACGTTCTTCTTATAATGTTTATTCAACCGACCAAGTTTCGGTTTTCAAAGAAAACATCATCGGGGCCATTATGAATAAAAAGGCAGCTTTTATTTCATCATAAAATATACCAATATTCAAATTACCACCCTTCGATTCCAAAGCATTCACCCCGATCAATTCTATACCATTACGTTTAAAAAATTCATATAACAAACCAAAAATAAACATAATATCCTTTCATATAATATCACCACCCCAAATATCTCTCTTATCTCTATCCTCTCAAACACAATAATAAAGCTTTCTACAATAAATTCGATATTCCGCCATTTTATCTTATATTGCTCTATACTTTTAACAACCTGTCTACTAGATACAAATTCATATATTCACGCAATAAATCAATCCTCAGGTTATTCTATCTATACAGTAGGTGTACTATGTATCTATACAAGAGTGTATAAAACATATACGGGTGCATAGAGGTATAAAAGGTGTAGTCACTTTCAGGGGAGGGGAAATACGCACACCGAGAAAAATGAATTGGTTACGATACTTATCCTATGGTTCACAATATTACAATTTTAGACAGAATATTATAAAAACTGCATTATTCTTATTATACTGTAATAATGGTAAAAATATTTATTCGGCAACAGGAAAATCTTCTTTCTCTTTTTAAGTATATTTTGTATATAATCAAATAATATTAACACACAAAAAGCATTAAAAAAATCCTGTCAATTCTACAGGATTCATAATTTTACTTTTGGCTATTATCCGTTATATTATGTGATTTATTTGTGAGAGTCGTAGCCAAATTGGTTAGAGGGTTGTGCTAGTAACACAATTAAGGGTTCGAGTCCCGCTCCGGCCAATTTTTTTTCCTTTCATTTTTTATATGTTTATTTTAATGTTTAGAAGTCCGGATACATATTTAATTAATATTTAATATAAAATTTTCAACCAATAACGACTAAAAAGCAGAATGAATTCTGTTATATTTTCCTGTAGCTTTTATAATATGCTTTCTAACAGGATTTTCCCGTAAAATTGAACATGAATATAATAGACTCCAAAACAGTCTTCAAGTCCTGTAGAATCTAAATTATATTGGTTGAATTAACCAATTCATTTCTCTCGGTGAAAATCCTTTTTTTTCCACTCCGCTCTCCACTGACTGCAGGTCATCACAAATGTGCATATTAAACGTTTTCTTCAGTGAAATTATTCAATTATACTCAATTTTCTTTTAAACGTTCTCGCCTGTTATTGCGAGAACATCTGCTTTTATATTTAATAATTCTTATCGAAACTACAATAATAAAACAGTGAGAAGTAAAGAAACAAATTTTATTTTTATTATAGAGAAAATTGTAACATTCTACAAAATACATAAAAAGGCTTCAAGTTATAAATACTGCATAGAATTCACATCAAGGAAACTTACTGAATTAACACGTATTAATTATACGCAATTTGTTGAATGAATAATATAACAGTTGTAAACAGTAAAAAAATCAACGTAAATATCTCTACTGTACTTCTTAATTTAGTATTATTGCTGTCAGTAAAATTTTTGTAAACAAAAATGATACAAATTACAGTTAATAACGTTGTAAATAATTATTCACAGCCCAGTATAATATGATAATACGAGGTCTTCTAGAAAAGAAATGTGACTGATTCTATAAAACTCTTCATTGACAAATTTGGTTCTTACTAGCATCAACGGTGATCCTTTGGGGTACTACACACCAATTTTGGTGTTGTTACCACTCCTGTAAATAATGCTACAGCTGTTTAACTAACATTATCTTCCGTACCAACAGAATTTGTTATTCAGCCGAAAAATTCAATTGGAAGAAAACCTAATTTATCTCTTCATTTTCAGAACAAAAAATAGTACCTATATAGATGGAAACTTCTTCTTGGTTCATTCATACTGTAGTTGTAATAAAGGGGTTTTGAATCCAAACACTTTTCTTCAAAAAATGCAATATATTTCAGCACCTACGTGGTAGCGTCATCAGGCAAATAAATTCAAAAATTATTTGCCTGATGACGGTACCACGTAGGTACTGAAATATATTGCATTTTTTGAAGAAAAGTGTTTGGAATCAAAACTCCTTTATTACAACTAAACTAAACTGAAATACTGAAGTTAGAAAGTTGATTAAACATCAGTATGTGAAAGAGCATGTTGTTTCCTTTCTGAAAATCTATGGTTTGGTATAAATCCATAACGAATTACGTCAGATATGGCCTCTTATATAAAATAATCCGTGGACTTGATAATAACGGTAATTTTAGATCGTCATTGTTTTTCTTGGTTATTCAGCTGAAAAGTGACAATACTTAAAGTAATATAAATTAATGATACTTTTAATAAAATAATGTCATTACATACACAACAATTTTCACGTTTTGTTTACTACTCTACGCCTTTTAATAATTATCATGTAATGTTTTGTTGCAATATATTATATTGAGCACATTAACTCGAAAAGTACTTTTTTTTTAAAGGTCATATAGGCTGTAATAAAATATAGATGGTCGTAAAACTATATATCTTCAGAAAGATGAATATTTCAGAAATTATTCCATTATAAGCCCATTTTTTTACCAACCCTGTATATACAATATCTTTAGTATGCTTCTGTATAAGACGAACTGCAGTATGCTGAATAATCATTATGTTCTGTCAGTAATATTAAAAAAAAATAATGTATGCACGTTACGAAGTAAAAGGTTATTAATGTAAAATCTGTAATAAAATAGAGTAGAGTAAGAAATCAGAAGTGCTGTTTTTTATGTGATATTTATCTGTGTTAGAGTCATGGAGAACGGTTTTTAAACTGGAAAAGTAACAATGCTGCCAAGATATGATTTCAGTAAGCTGGTATAGCACAAATATTCTTTCTCATTATGATCCAGCTGATTTAAAAAATGACTTTTTTAAGTGAACTGTATGTAAATTCTGTATACTGCCCGAACATAAAAAAGTCTCCAAAGAACATTGATTTGTCATTTAAATATATAGACATAATATACTAAGAAAAGTGTAAGCTACTGTCATATAAATAAATAACTAAACGTGAAAAACTCTATTCTATGACACCAAAATTATACTCTGTCACAAAAACTGTCAACTCACACAATCATAATACAAAAAAATACAAAACTATTTCCACCTAAAACAGTAAAACTATCCTGTCTACCAAACAACTCTCAAAACTCTACGTGTGAGACTTGGCAACTATGTGACGTTTCATAGTGACGTGCACATACTCCTGTAACAGTGTCCGACCTGTCATAATGGGGACTATACTCATTAAACTGACATTAATTATGTCGGACGCGGTTAGGCTGACATGACAGACTCATGTTACTTTTCGGTAGAGAAAAGAGATTTGAGAAGACTTTTTTTATAGTAGTAGAAAAATAATTTTGAAAGTTATATTGTGTCAAAAAATTTATTTTCAATAACGTTCTCTTTTGTTTTTAGTCGGATTTGCACGTTTTGTTTTCGTTGTGGTTAAAACTTGTGTTCAAGTTGTCTGCTGTGGCTTTATGATGGATTGTTTTTGCCGAGGGGTTGCGCACTTGCGAAATCAGTGTACAAAGTTCGGCGAAATCAAGCGAAATCATGCGAAATCAAGCGAAATCATGCGAAATCAAGCGAAATCATGCGAAATCATGCAAAATCAAGCGAAATCATGCGAAATCAAACGAAATTAGGCGAAATCAACCGAAATCGAAATCAGGTGTACAACTTTTTTTTGAGTGCGCAGCCCCTCGGTTTAATATTATTGTGGGAGCGAATTATGGAGTGTTTTTGGCGGGTTGATTGTGTGTGTGTGGGGGGGGGGGGGTATTCTCATTGGGAAAAGTATAAAAATCATCATAGAATCAATTTTCATGTTTTTTCTCTTATAGAAAACCGCCGGTGTTGTTACAAGAATCTGCCGACTCAGAATTATAAAAAATTCTATAAATAATTAAGAAGATCCAAATTCAGCAACTCCAAGAACACTGTTGCCATTTATTCTCATTAAATTAATCTCATTTATTCTCATTAATAAACTTAATTACAAATAATTACTTAATTACTTAATTTACAAATAAGAGAGTTTCCTTTCAGTTTAATTGAATTCTAAACATCAATAAAATCAAACAAATTTAGCAATTTAATCAATAACTCTTTTGTTGAGAATTTTCAGTCTAACAATATTGCAATACTGCATTAGAGAAAAACGAGTTTATTCTTATCTTGACATACGTTTCAAAACTATATGTTTCATAAATTATACTTCTGAAGTCGAAACTTATAGTTTTGAAACACTAAGTCAATATCTCATTTTTAAACATGGGATTGGCTCATTGAATCGGAAAGTCATTCCTTAATCATTCATTATAATTATACTTTGTGTTAAAGATGATATCAGTTAACCTAACCTTTACATGACCCAATTTTATCTCTGAATACTATAATCTACTAAGCAAAACAACCCGAAAAAAATTCACGTATTCTCTATACGACTCTTCCACTTTCCCTTGGGATATTCTAATACGCTTCTCGTCATACTGATACATTGAAGAAAACTTCATCTTATTTCAAGAAAAGAAAAAGAGACTTTTTTAATTCTAAGTTTTCTTTCTTGTGCGTTTGAAACGTAGACAATAGAGTTGGAAAGTTTTTCACAAAGTCAAAGACGCTTTCTGAATACATAATGACCCGTTAGTTAAATAGATTAAAATGATATTGTTAGATACATAAAGTTACTGGAAGAGTCTTAAATCGTTATGTAACAGAATGGAAATTTATTGTAGGTATATTTTGATGATTTATGAAGTATTTTAAAAGAGAAGTTATTGTTGAATTTTAATTCTTATGATATGTGTTCAAAAGTTAGAGTATACGATAGGAAGTTTTATTTCAAGTGTTAAAAAGTTTTTATAATTTCGTTTTGTCTATAAGATAATAATTGATGTTCTGAATACCCCAAAAACACCAAGGAAAAAAAATATGAATTCTCAATTAGGAGGCTTCCACATTTATTGATGTTCTGAAATAAGCATATTTGATAATAATGAAAATGAAAATCAGGTAGCTTTCTAACTACTGTAATATAGAAGATCAGTACAATCTATGATATATTTAGTTATAGAAAATATGGATCTAACCAGCATGTTTCATCGATGATAAAGCAAGATTCGTCCATATTACATAATATACTTTCATGAAAGGATTATTATAAATTAACACGATATCAATGGAGTGAAGCTCAAATCATTATTGACGCTTCACTATACAGCACAAAATTTAAGGAAAAAAAAAGATAGCGATGGATTTTTTTTCTTTACAGAAATAACTACTAGTACTATTTCAAAATTTTGAACAATAATATTATATTTTTTGAGAAATTTAACTTATATTTGACAGCAAAATAACAGTTTCAAATCAGATTTTTTGTAGTTTTCATGAAGGTGAAAATTAAAGGGGACTATACTTAAAAACAGTTCCAGTCAATATTTCTTCAATGAACCTTTGCTTTTATCAAGACTAAAAAATTGTTACAATAGTTTATAATACATAATCTGTGTTCATAGTCTGTTGATGATGGGCATCCAATTTTTTACATTAGAAGGATTTTATCATTCAATATTCCGTTCTTTCCAGTAATTCGAGAGTCGAGGAATATTCGTGAGTCGATTCACATAATGAAGGTGAAAAATACTGCCATGAATGATAAAATCGGTTCTTATAATGTAAAAAAATTGAATGCCCATCATCAACAGACTATGAACACAGATTATGTATTATCAACTATTGTAGCAATTTTTAGTCTTGATAAAAGCAAAGGTTCTTTGCAGAAATATTAACAGAAATTGCTGTTTTTATTTGGATTTAATTACATAAAGCACACTATTTAAAATATGGATGAATCAGTTTCTCTCAGAAGAAAGATAAAAACAGTTCATTTATGATACCTCCGATATCTGAAAGAAACAACATTTAAAGAAAGAAAACTATAATAAATCAAAATACTGATCCGAACCAAAACTCCAGTTATTTCAAAAACGTAATTTTTAAAAACAATGCATATTATTCCTAACCCTTCTAGGAAAGAATCTCTCATGTACTATCATTGGAGTATCCATCTGTGTATGTTTCTTCCTGCCTGTAGAGTGTAGAGTGTTTCTAGCAAGTAGCAAGTAGAAGCAGATGGTCTGAGAAATATTCCCCTTCATTAATATTCCAACATGTTTTGGATGTCAGAGTTTTGACAGTGCAAGACTTTAACAACAGATGGTACTTTCGGAGCTTATACAGAGAATTTTTTTTTAAGCTTTTTTTCGGTTTTAGTTTCTGTGCTTAGCTTTTTCCGTGGGTGTCGTAATTAGTATGGATCGAAATTTGGGGAATTGCTGATTATATTTGGGTTTAGTACGTTCAAATTTTGCGGTAAACGTTTTTAGTATTGATATCTTTATAATTCACTCATATTAGGTTTTAAAGCTGTATTTTTTCCAGCGGGAAGCCATCTTTTCCAACATACATATCCCATTTTACTTTCTTTGTTCTCTATTGTACTAGCTTTCCGTAAAGACCGTTAAGTTGTGTTGGAAAAGATGGCTAAAAGATACCCCTTTAATTGCTAAAGGTGTGCATTAATCAATCGTGTTTAGACAGAAATCAAAGGTGTAAGACAAAACAGAATTCCAAATTCAGTGTCACAAAGCTGTTGACTGCTTGGTTGGCCAGTAGTTGAATCAATTTTTTTCATCTTTAATAAATCGCATGATATAATTTTAAATGTACAGTATATATAAAAAAAATCATATTCATTTGTTGCATTTGCGTTCTACTCGACTTTCTATAGAGTTTTGTTTTTGACAGCCTTGATGAGTAAAGTATTTCTTTTGACTCTCCTGGCGATTTTGCTTTTCTTTCCTAAACGTAAAGAAATATTTTATACTAAACACCAATACTAATGCCACATGTTTAAAAAGCACAGTGTAATGCCGGGACTTGAACTGCGCGACAATTGTTACGTGATTTTTAAGCTTATTTGTCGAATCACATAGACCTAGATCTTTATCAACTCCAGTAACTTCCATATAAGAACACCATAAAAATTAGAATTTTACAACACTGTTTCGAATCCTCAAACTCCATCGCGCCCTCCTTTGTCTACATCCGTCCCTTCATGTAGAAGTAAACTTTTAAAAACTGTACATTATAACTTAAAGTTTCTACAGCACTTGAACCACCACACACACTCTCTGTCTCTTCAAGAAGTGCCGGCAGACAAATATAGGGGTATGATCACTAAAAAAAATTGGACATCTGATTTTCATTTCGGTCCACATTGCTGTGATTTTGCTTGATTTCTTGTGATTTCAGTTCACAAAAATTGTTGATCTGAACTCGAAATTAAACGAAATTAGCGAAATCATGTAGAATTAAGAGACGATCAACAAAATTAAGCGAAACAAGCAAAAGAACTACCCGTTCATGGGAATAACCGATGGTGATTTCGTCTGATTTCACTTGATTTAGTTTGATTAAGACACCATCACCCAAAATCGAAAGTGAGTTCCAGTATAGGGAATCCCATGTTAAATCCAGTACTTTTTAATGCTTATTGCTACGTTTTTAAGCAATTGCGTAGTGCTTGGTATCATTGGATTCAGAAAGAAGTTTTTATTCTTATATCTTTCCAGATTTTCAATTAAGATTTAAAAAATATGTAGTAGATGGTTTTTTTTTTATGCTGCTATCATTTGTTAAATTATAATAAGAATTAAATCAAATGAACTTTTGGTCTCTATAACTGGCCATTTTGTTTATTAATCGGCGGGTTTTTCATAAATATATTTGAATATTATTACAGAGAATGGAACTCAAAATTAAAATATCGATCTCCGACTTTGCCAAATGAATAATCAAAATTTCAAATTTCGACCGCTCTGACCTTGAAATTTAGGTGAAGGGCAAACATATCAACAAAATGTTTGTGAAATTACAACAATATAAACCAAAATCACACGATCAACCAAGTGAAATCACAGAAATCATTAAAAATCTCGCAAATCAGACGAAATTGAAATCAAGTAGCATACAACTTTATTTTAGTGCCCAATCCCTCGTTTTCTTGAAGTATAGTACCAGACAAACTCTTTCTTTCTACTTCTCCTGGTAACTTGTAAATTCTCAGAGTTGTCGTCGCCATCTTGTTTTTTGGTTTTGTTTTACGAATGTGTGGCAAAGTGCGTTTTGTTGTTACAGTTATTTTATTAAGAAAGAAAGACCATGTTGTTTATTGCATACAGTGTGCTTTTTTTAACTGCTGCGGGAAATTATTGTTATAGCGTACAGTATGGTTGGGAAATTTGAGGAAAAGAGCTTACGACTTTCAGTTTATAGTTTTCGAGAAGTATAGTAAGCTGTTAATCTTTTTTTTTTTTATAAATCATTTAAATTCGATAGATTAGATAAGATGCAGAGGTCTAATCTTGATAGTAATTTTGTTGTTTTATTCCGTGATGTTGCACGTCAAAACTATAGTTTTAGTAAAAGCACTTTAGCACAAAAGAGACATCTTTAATTTTAATTACAATCGTTTAAATATATATAATTTATTTACAGTGTAATTTGTGTATCATATTCTGAGAGTAGCTTTCTTTCTCTCCTCATAAAATACCGTGTAGTTTATGCTCGTACGGAGATTAAGTGATGTATTCATGCTGAAAATACTTCTTGGGTTTAGCCACTTATAAGAAACAAACTAATTAACTTCAAGACGTTTCACCTTTATTAATAAAAAGGCTCTATCAATAAAAGTTTGAAAAGATTCACAAAATACAAATTTTTGTGAATCTCTTCAAACTTTTATTGTAGAGTTGATAAAGCCTTTTTATTAATAAAGATGAAACGTCTTGAAGATAATTAGTTTGTTTCTTATAAGTGGCCAGACCCAAGAAGTATTTTAAATACTGTGTAGTTTATTATCTGGAATCATGCAATGCCTAATTTTCTCTGTAATACAATGTTTGACTTCATAAGAAAGAACGTTTTGATGAATAGATTAATTTTGCTACATGGCTAAATCCAAAATTCTGTGCTTATTTAATTTTAGAATGAAACCATTTCTGAAAAATGCTGAATATTTATTAAAGGAGAGTGTATTCTGTAAATAAATTGTTACTTTTAAAAAGATTATTTTTTCACTGCTGTAATTACATTCAGAGCGAAATCTTGTCATATGTAATATCACAAGAGCTTTGAGTATTATCGATAACTTGCATTTTGTTTACAACGAGAGGTATAATCTAAGCAATATCACGAGTGCCCCGGGGGGTGGGGGGCACGAGGGATATTGCTTGATTATACCTCGAGTTGTCAACAATAT
>JAQIWE010005339.1:0-10054 GCA_034698565.1 Campodea plusiochaeta
CGGGACAAAGGGATAAAGGAGGTCATAATAGTTAAACAATGAATAAAAATAGAGGTATAGTGTAGTTAAGATTGTATTATAGTTAAGCAATGAATGAAATATATAGATAATACGTTAAGAAATATCTAATTAATGCATGGTTTCTAGTTAATTTTATCAGTTTTTAAATAATCACAGAAATCGAAGATGTGTTACTGACTATTTTATTGAGTATGCAAACATCACATGTTATTTGTTACATTTTCTGAATCAAGAATTTATTTGTAATCAGAAACTCCATGATTATAAATTTAGTGATTGGAAGCAGATGAATTTATCCAATATGAAAATGATCTGCCCAACTCTGCATTTAAAACATATATTTACCACGACCGGTTTCGAGTATACAGACTTCGGTGATGGACCTACAAAAATTTAGTTGATGGACCTACAAAAATGAAGAACAGTAAAACAACATAACAAATTATTCAATAAAAATAATAAACTATAAACTTACTTGATAAAATTGGGATTAAAAGTATCATATAATAAAAAGACGTGCGATTTCCACACATTACTACATAACACTAAAAGACAAAAAGAAAGACATTAACGTACTAAAATACAGGCTGTGCATCTGAATTACATGGTCCAGGGAACAGATTAAACCTATTATTTTATGACGATTAATTTCGACAGTTTCTACAAAATTTAATTTTCGCCAATTTGTAATATGATGCAACAATTTATAATCACTGAATCCACAATTTTCGTTTTCACTGTGTAATGAATGCTGAACGAAGGCATGGTTTTTGTTAATGTTCTTCATGTTTACGAGATGTTCACGAATACGTACGCAAAGATGTCTTTTTGTTTGATTGATATAACGTAGACCACAATAACATCCAATATTATAAATACCGCTTTTATTTAAAATATGTACTCTCTAAAAAACTAGGAGTGAAAATAAGCCTCTGTAGGCTCCAATGGATTCGAAATGCATCCGTATCTAAAGGATCACTTTTCACTCCTCTTTCGGAGCGAGTTCAGAAGCACTCCTTTAAGGCATGTGCAGTACAACTCCATTGGATAAATTGCTTTGTCCATTGGAGCTTAGGGAACGAATCGTAACATCTGTAATGGCGACGATAAGGAACAGCTGATTGAAAATCCCGCTCAAATCATGTTTGCGCGGGAACATATCTCCAATTCTACATCAGCTGTTAGCAAATCCGCCATTACATATTTCACACGTTACTCCATTGGAGTTGCATTAGAACGTACTCCAATAGTCTTAAATCATCTGCAATTTTTTTCTCCAATGGAATAAATGTTTTGCCTATAGGAGTAAACAATAAGTTACTCCTCGCTACGAGTTCGAGTTTACTCCAAGTTTTTTAGAGATTATTTAACAAATGTAATAAAATAAAAATAATAATAATAAAACCACCATGCAGAGTGAATTTAAGCAGAATTGGAAAAAATAACCCCTCTCCAATTTATTGATGGTTAGTAATATTCGTCATCGCCCTTTTCAAAAAGTACATGATTGTACTCTTACAATGTACTTTCATCCAGATGTAAATTAACTCTATTATATACATGCTGCATTTATGAAAAAAAAAACTTAAGCATCACAAGTTCTTATACTTATAATAATGTGTTGCAATCTTCTGAAATCATAAAGTGGAAAAAACGATGTTTAGGTGAAGACAAAATAATTTCAATTGTTTTTGTAGTATAGAGCCGTATCAGCATGATGGCATGGCACTCGCTCCATAAGATGATAACTAAAAACCTGTAAAAAAGATTTTTCTGATCGGATAAAAAGACGTAGCACGTAGGTAAATATTATGATGTTATTAAAAAATACCGGTAAGTTAGAAGTAGAAATTCAGTTTGAAAAACGTGCAATAGCTGTTTGATTGGAAAGAGGTTCGGTCCGTGACCTCCAGGTGGCTCCCAAACTAGGCTTCAAAACACTCAAATGTATGCACGACGCGTGACATGTGCAGTAGAGTTCCGTTTTATGTTCTTTGCGTAGTATTATAGTTATCTTCGTCTGAAATGAATGACACTGCAAACATATGAACAGAAGAAATTGCAAGTGAAGAAATCTAACTCATTTGTGTGAAACTTGAATGTACTGTACCACATCAGACCTTGAAGTGTGCAAATACTATACACTACTTGCGGTTCTGTTGCTCCTTGCTGCAGAGAGAATGAACTAAGTGTCGTACTAAGTGAGGGAATACAAGTAAAAGAAATGGAAAGATTCGGTTGAATAAGAGTAAATTAAAAGGTTACCTGCACCTGATGAATTTTTCGTTTTCTGCAATTTTCTTGTGCTTTAGCATTATTTAAATACATTTAAAAAAGTTTGACATTTTTTGACCCAACGGATCAAAAGATATTTCTATTTATAGAAGTCGATAGAAATTCTACAAGGTAGCACAAATCGAACTGCTTATCTTCGCTACCTTGCAAATATGTGCAAATTAGTCACTGAAAAATACATATCGTTCAGAGCATAACTATGAAGTAATAGCAAAACTAACTTAACAATAATGCAAATTAATCATTTTATCCACATATTAGCAGTTGTCTCGTTTTCGCCCACGCTTGCTCCTTTACCTTACAGCTTGTTTGCCGCATATCCTAAGGAGAATATCTTCACAACCGGTGATTTTTGGGAGGTAAGAAAAATAATAAGAGTTATTTATATCAAGAAGACTAATATTATGTTGTAATATCAGAAAAGTCAATTTAGCTGCAAGTAGCCCTTTAATGAAGTGACAAAAGATGATTTTTTAATAATTAAGTGATGTTTCTTTTTCCTAATATTGTGCTTTCATGGAGATTAGATTTTTTGTTCATAAAATTGTCACTTTAGATTAACTTTTCGAGTTTTGACGCCAAATTATTTAGCAGCTGTAAACTCTATGATAAATCTGGTGGGATCATAAATCTTAATATTAAATGGGTACAAAAGGGGTGAAACCTGTGTTGGTAAATATCCGCTATATCATGTGTTGATCAACCTCCAGTTTCTGTTCAAAATAATACCCCCAACTGACGGAAGTTATTTATTGATGGAGTACCGGTTTCGAATCTGCGCTATTCATAATCGGATCACCAAATCTACAAACAAAGTTAAAATTAATTAAAATATTATCGATAAAAGTCTGTGTGGATTCTGTATGGGAGTCAAGAAAATATGAACTCTTACTTCCTAGACGGTGACACAGTCCCTCTGTAATTTTTTCACTTTTTTTTGTGTTCATCAATAACTTAATTTCTTTTGAGAGATATTGTTATCTTAGGAACAAAGTATATTTGCATTTTTCTTCCAAAAACCAAAGGCACAACCATCAAGTTTACGATCCTATCTTTTCCTTGTATCTAGCATGTATCTGGTAGAACGTATATTATACATTTCATTTGTGACCCTAGTATTGAATTACTTCTCTCATGTGACAGTGTAGTCGAGTAGCTACGAGAAGATTGCCTTTCACAAGAGAAGTATTGCGGGAAGAAGTATTCTACTACTAGATGTCTCTCATGTGCTAGCTCATTCATTTGCTGGAGGTCAAAGTTCAAAGTTTACCATTGTGATGGGCATTGGTTTAATTTGTTAGTTATTTCTTGGATTTTGAAGAAATGGAAGTTTATTTTTAGTAAGAAAATAACATTTTTTTCTACTGAATTCTTAAAGAGATAGTTGCAGCTACATGTAAATTGAGTTTTCTTTACTTAATAACATAATATTATTATTGTTTATATAGATAATCAATATCGTTTTCCTTGCCTTTCAAAAATTGCTAGTCATAGAGATATTCAACTTGGAAAATAGACTGCAAAGGTTTCCAGCAAAGCACGAAGCAAACGCAGCCA
Organism: Campodea plusiochaeta; assembly: GCA_034698565.1. Taxonomy (NCBI): domain Eukaryota; kingdom Metazoa; phylum Arthropoda; class Diplura; order Rhabdura; family Campodeidae; genus Campodea; species Campodea plusiochaeta. The sequence goes on from JAQIWE010005339.1 coordinate 3,874, forward strand.
ATAACAAGACAATTTGTGAATAAAATGTGCTGATTTGTGAATAAAATGATAATTGGAATTATTTATAAATCAAATTTGTAACTACTCAATAGATATATCCTAAAAAAATCTTGATATGTGTAAGAAGGAACTTCTTCTTGTAAAATCGATTACTGGAATTTGTCTTATTATAATAGTATCTGTCATGTATCTCGACTATAATTAGTATTATCATTATCGTGTTCAATATATCATTTATCATAATATTTTGACTTTTGTAATGTTTTCAATTTGATTTTTTTCCTATTATTAAAAAATTGTTAAAATAGTCAGTAGCCTAAACTCAAATAAAGATTATATTAATTTAAGAATAAAAATAATATTACATAAAATATTTAATAAATGTAGGATCCAAGAGCAAGTTTATAATTACTCATGATACCGTTCACCTATTATGGTAAGAAGAATGGCGCACTGAGAAGGGAAAAAAATTACAATATTAATTTTGTTGCAATTACAAGACCTCAACTGGCATCATAATAATTAAAACTTTGATATGAAGCAATAGCAAAGGTATGTAATTTATGACTCGAATCTACCACTCTCACTTCAGAAAAAAAGTTCATGTGATGCAATAGAATAAGAACTTTTATTTAAATCAGCGAGTGGTTTGGTACCCTTGATCCCACCAATGGGGACTGCCTTCAACTATCTACGAAATCGTAGTTAGAATAGGAAGAGTACACGACCGCTGTTTCGATCCGTAAGGACATTATCAGGTACTCTAGGATCACATCTAAGATCAATGCAGAATATTTGAAGATTTCACTACGTTAAATACGTAAAATCATGTTACCACTACAAACGACAAGACAGTTAAATGTGAATTTAACTTAGATGATGGCTTGACAGGAAGCCTTAATGATAGGACGCCCTCGAAAGTATTTTCAACCATCCAAATATCGCGTGGTTGATTCATATTCTATAACCACAATCTCGAAAATCGTAAAAACCTTTCAAAACCAATAAATCTCAAAGACCCTGACTTAACCCTTATACCCTCAAACAATTCTCAACATAATACCCTAACCCAATTCGCAGTTCTACACCGCAAAGAAAGTAATTCTGGAAGCAAGAAGTGGGCACAGAAGAAGATAATATAAGAACAGAGTGGTCTTCTGTGGCAAAGTGTGGTCATCAAGGGATGGAATGGTCTTGGAAAGTAGGGTTTTACGAGAAAGCCCAAGGAGGTTTTTCACTTTGAAAATAATGGAAGGGTAGGAGAATTTTTTTGGTTTGATGGGGTCGAATGATGATTTCATTGGCAATCAACAGCAGCCAGAAAGTTGTTTATTATTAAAAGACCTCCCTGTAAACATTTTAGGCTCATTACAGTGAAATATTGAAGCTTGTTCTGCTTATTTTTTTCCATCTTACGCTAATTGATCTTTAACTGTCTTAAACTTTCTGGTCTTGATTTTATACTCTTATAATGATGTAACTTATCATTACATGAAGCAAATTTGAACGATTACAACAATCCTAACTTAATCTGATTTCATCGTACTTTAAATGATATATTTTGTCATGTTTCGTTCAGTTAATTTCATTAGTTGAGGACTTGCTCATCTTTACATAGTGTACATAATATTTTTTTCATATTGAACTCTTTAAGTTCAAATTTATAACAATACGTTCGGAGAAATAAAATAGACACGTGAAAAAGATACTGACGTGATGTGCCTCGAATGACCAAAAAGTACGAATTAAAAAAATGATATCATTCATGATGTTATTTTTCAGTAGAAACCAATAAGTACGAAACAACGAGCGAACGACTGTACCACACACGACTACTTCTCTTCTTATAACTCAGTTTCTTTCTTCCAAACTTTTAAATCAAATTCTAACCAAGCAACCCTTCTATTTGAGTCCGTCTAGAAAAACATTTTATCATTCGTTTCACGTCAAAATCTTGGACATCCCTAGCGATCGCTATATTCCCCCAGGAATTTATTCTAATTCCACAAAGAAAGAAAGAAAAGAAAAAGAAACTTTTCAGTTCAAAGAAAAACTGGAATACTTTTTACCTATACCAATGGAACATTTCATATTCTTGACAATTCCTGAGTAAAAAGACAAACTTTTGCGTACATTTTTTAGCGCCAAAAGTTCCCCCGCAATCTGTACCGTACTTTTTTCACTTTGTATTCCAGAAAGCTTTCGCATATCTGAGGTGCGGAATGAAAAACAGCAGTTTTTTCTGCCTACCTGTCAAAATTATGAAAAAGAAGTTTTTCTCTGTTCATTTCTGCGGATGTTTTAAAATGCGTTATTTCGGGAAGACACGCGCGTTCAGGAAGTTTCTTGTGGTGTGCATGTAAGGCAGCCAATCATTATAATGAAATAGAAAAATTGTACTATAAATTATATTACTAATTATTTTTGTAGGTATTCCTAGGGAGGTTTCAACGGTTTAATGAATTCATGTAATTTTCGGAAATGTGACTGTCACATTTGAAAGTTTACAAATCCTACAATTCTTATAAATTTCTTTGTACCAGTTAAAGTTTCATTTTGTATATGAGAAAAGAAAACATGAAGGTCCTTCATCAAAGATCTCCGTTTTTTCACATTATAGGGGAAAAGAAACACAGTATTATACATATCAATTGAAGATATAAATTATTTAAGCGGAGTGTTAAAAATTATTATGATCAATTGATACATTCCTACAACAGTAGAACAAGTTTCTTGTAAGTCTGTTCTCAATTTATAGAATAAAGTTTCGTCTTTAACTTTCCAGATTAAATTTTTCGATATTTTTGTATGGCATCCTATTGATAAGTATAACTGGCAATCCGTGAAAAAATAATTTCAACAATATGGTTCTTGTCGTGCTGTGCTGTACACCATACAAAAATAACCCAATAAAAATAAGAGCAATAGCATTATTATACATATAATACAAATTATTTTAATTTGAAATAGTGTGTTTTACGTTTTAAATCCGCATAAAAACAGCAATTTCTGTCAATGTTTCTGCAAAGAATCTTTGCTTTTATCAAGACTAAAAAAATGTTACAATAGTTGATAATACATAATCTGTGTTCATAGTCTGTTGATGAAGGGCATTCAATTTTTTACATTATAAGGACCAATTTTATCATTCAGGGCAGTATTTTTCGCCTTCATTATGTGAATCGACTCTCGAATATTCCGTTATTTCCAGTAATTGGCTTTCTGAACAACAACAGATCTTTTCCAGTCAAGAAGATTCTCTGATTGTCCTTTTTTTCAAATAATTTTTATGTTCTCGAACTCTTGTTTTCAAATGCCGTTACGTTTATTTTTATTTTAGCTTAGAAATTTCATTTAGCACTGTAGTTCATTCTATAATTATAAATAAAGTCATTATGAGACTGCATTATTATAATTCTCAAAATGAAAATCCACTTTTATTTACACAACAAAGTTATTCACGTAGAGAAAAAGTTTTATTCTGTACAATACACAAAAAAATTTCACTAATTAGAAAAGATAATTAGTATCTCTTTGCCGTATATAGAAATTGCACATCCCTCAGGTGGTTTTATAATTATCTCTTTAAACGTAGTAGAAGAAAACTAAATCAAAGAAGTGTATAATAATTTCTTTTAAATTTTGAGAATATATTTTTATGTAATAAAGATGCTTTTAGCGTAAATAGAGTAATAATTGTAAGAAAAAATTAATGAAAGCAGATTAAAAATAAAATAAAAAATATGAGTAGTAATTGTCCAGCACTGCTTTATTATTCAATACCGTACTGTATACAATAATGTACATCACGCTGAGAAGAAATTTCAAAAATTGAAAAGGCATGTTCCGAAATATGTTGGCAATTCAGAAAACACAAATCTAAAGATGCATTAGTCACTAACCTACTGGTTTAAGGAAACTAGACTATCATCCATGCAAAATATTTTTGTTAATGACTCAAAATTACTGAATAAAGCAAAAGGGGAAAAAATGTGGCATGTTTTCATTATTTTATACAAAGAAATGCCACTGTTTTAGTAATATGACTACTTTACTTATTTTTGAACTGAAATGAGAGTTCTATGAGCATGGTTGCCACGTCGAAGGAAGAATATAGAACGATGTTAATGTTACTAAACTCATTTCATACTGTAGTTGTGCTGTATTTAATCAGCATATAGTGAAATAATAATAATATTCAGACTTCAAGATTATTATAAAAATACAGCTAGAAATTTTGAAGTTGAAAATTAGTGATGATGGCGTAATTTTTCATCTAGCTTCCATCGGATATAAAGGTTCATTGTTTATGTTTAATATTAAAAGCTCATATACCAGTCACCTATACTAAAACAGCCAATAAACTATAATTACCTTCTATAATAACAAAGTAACTGACATCTGCATACAAAATATCCAAAAACAAGATTAACCAGTGAGAGTCCCTATTTAAAAAAACATTCCATGTATTGACAAACTGTCTTGCGGCCCTCTGAGCACATACATACTTAATTACTAGCTTTTTGGTCTACTAGTATAGTGTACCTCTCTGGTCTGGAATTAAATATTCACAGGAATTTGAACGCGCACACAGAGTGCGTAAACTGGTTCTTATTCGCAGAGTAAATATTGATGCGTGAACCACGTGGAAATTTAATTCAGGGGTTCGATTCACCGTTGGAAATAGAGTAATTGTAGATCAGTGTTGGAAGTAGAATGAATGTAGTTTTCGTGTAGTGTTTTAGCATAATCTCATTGAATATTGGTCGAAAAAGGAAATTAAGGGTATAGTGTTTGGGTTCATTTGTAGATAGGGTATTCGAGGAGGAAATGAAGCAATAATGAATTCCAAAGTTTTTGGAAAGTGCTGGGTGTTGCAAAAAATATGTGTTTGATTGTGTTCTCGTGTTCGGGTGTACGTAGCATATAAATGAGATATTTTGTGTTTTACTAGACTATAGAAAAACAGAGTCACATTCCTGAAACATCACATTCTTCTCAAAATACTGTTTTCTGCAACATTCGAGTACTGGAGTAAGGCTTACAAAAAAGAAGTCTAAATTCATGCAACATTTTTCGCTGAATTATTGTTCCTCGTTGTTCATACAAAAACTTATACAGCAATCAAAAATACTGCTTTAAACTGTATACGATAACAAGTCATCCTATACTTCTTTCCGCAAAAAGCCTTTTTTCATTAAATACAAACCAACATTATTAGTCAAAATGTACAAATAACTTCTGTTCATTCACATAGAATATTTTTAATAACTAAGCTTTTATAAATAATTCTGCATATTTCAAGGTATTACGTTGGAAGATCTGATTGTAGCGAGAACAAAAAAAACTCTTCCATTATACACTTTTTTTTAGAAAATTACTGCAAAAATTATTTCGCCTGCAAAGTACAATATAATATTTTTATCCACTTTTCTAAGTTAAATAAGATTTCACTTAAACGGACTAGACAGCCAATTTTCAACTTTTTGAGATCTGATATTGGTATTTGCTATTGAATTGTTGATGATTTTTGAAAACAGGAATGAACAGAATCGGTAAAGCCATTTTGCAGATATGCTCGCTTGAAGTTCACTGATAAGTCACTGAGTTACTCTTTTTCACAAAATATTTCGAAGTTATAACTTTTGAACCTTAAGTCAGAATTTGATCATTTTTTTTAAAGTCTTAAAATAAGTTGATTTAGTTAATAAAAACTATTTGGTTGTTGTAAAGGTATTAGATGCTGAGATCCAAAAATTCTCCTCTCATCCTGTTTTTTTACAAGTCGTCATATCTCATGAACGGTAAGTAGTGGGGTGATAATTTTTATATCAAAAGTTATAAAAAAAATTAGTATTATCAGTATAATAAAATTAAAGAAAATCTATTTAGCTGTCTAGTCCCTTTAATGTATATGTAGAGTTAACATAAACATTTCATTCTACATACTTGCTCTGTATATTTCTTTCTACTCTCTAAAAACCTTGGAGTAAATTCGAACTCGTAGCGAGGAGTAACTTATTGTTTACTCCTTAGGCAAAACATTTATTCCATTGGAGAAAAAAATTGCAGATGATTTAAGACTATTGGAGTACGTTCTAATTCAACTCCAATGGAGTAACGTGTGAAATATGTAATGGCGGATTTGCTAACAGCTGATGTAGAATTGGAGATATGTTCC
>JAQIWE010005340.1:0-10054 GCA_034698565.1 Campodea plusiochaeta
GTGATGCACATAGTGTCATATCAATCCTCGGACAAGTATAACTGATGAGCCTTTAAGAGGCGAAACAGCTGTCTTATAACATCATCACCATACTTCAGTCTGAAAAATCCAGTTTAATACAATTCTCAACTTCCGACTTGATAATTGAATTTATTTTGTAGGAAGCAAACCATTTTTCGGTGGTGATGAGCCCTGTAGAGCTGACTGCGCCATATTTGGATTTCTAGCTCAAATTCTCTACACTACTGACGGATCGGATTACGAACGAGCAGTCTCAGGTAAAAGTATAAATCCGTATCTCAATAATACACTATGTATAAATAAATAAATAAATATTAAAGTAACCGTTAGAAAATTAAATACGATTAAATTAATCACATGCTGGCAGATAATATCCTTATACTGTTATAAATGGACATGGAAAAAAATATGTCTTTGGTATGATAATAACACTCTTTTGAAAGGTTGTCTGTCTCATGGACTGTGGAACAGAGGGCAAGATGGGCGATGACCCACCTTTTTTAAAATCAGGGTTTTATGGCCGCTCTATTTCATACAATAATTATAATACAAACAGAAAATAATGCAGATAGCATAATGAAAGCTAACAAACATTAGAAAATTGAACTCGAGTTTCACAAAATATAAGTAAAAATAGCCTAAATAGTACGTTTTTAACTGTTATTTTCAAACTTTTCTTCGCTCGCGCCAACCATGGTGGCGCTTCGCGGACGGCCTGCAACGCTGCACGCTGGTGGATTTTCACCTGGCCACAGAAATTTCCCTCTGGTTCCGCGCTAGCTAACCGACATAAAATTGCCCAAGAAAAATCTTGTAAAGTATTTTTTTTATATTATTAAGTTGATATTTTTTAAACTTCGCCCACCCTGTCCAAAAAGACTTCCGGAGTCCCTGGTCTGTCTCAATAAAAATAACATTTCATCATACTTTGTGTAATTTTATTTAAAGAACAGTAGAACACTGTACGAGATACTGTATAACCAGAGTTGGTTTTGGGTCACCCGTCAATAACCCAATGGGTCAGGTGCTGACTGGGGTTCGCTTGGTCAAAATATTTCTGACTTAGTTCATCTCTGACTGTAACAGGCAATACACTGAATTTTAACAGTACTTTATACTGAGCAAAAATATCTGGAAGCAATTGTAATAAATCTATTCTTGGCAGATTCATTTCAATATTTTCATATTTTGACTTACTGTATTAAATTATTTTTCTAACTTATATTATTTTTTCTCTCTTTTCTTCAGTTGATCATCCGAACCTCCATGAGTACATTCTTCGTATGCAAACGAAATTCTGGCCAGATTGGAATGATCGACGATCAGAAAGGGAACACTAGTGCAGCAATTTCATCACGACAATCAATTTGAATATTATTATTATTATGCACAACTATGTTAATTTTCTAATAATAAAGAAATTTATCATCATAATTATGTTTTTTTTTTAAGTTTTTATTATTGTTATCTTAGTGGAAAAATTCATGGAATAACATACTTACTGGTGAAGAACTAAATCGTTTTTATCATTTATACAGATTTACAGTTTTTATATTATATTAAACTTTGAATTAAAAATGCAATATAAAAAATTCAGTAATATGATTACGAGTGGAATACAGTGATAGAAAATAGCACAAATATATGTGCACTGTACAGCATTAGCGCCTCAATTACTTGGAGATAATTGTTTCAAGTAAATTTTTATTAAGAAACATAAAACTGGAGAGAAACTCACTGAGTCAGTTTTAGATTGAAGGGATAAATAATATGTTTTTCAAAATTTTATTGTTTGTAAAAAGACTATATATCCTGCTCATCAACTGCTAAAAGTAAAAGAAAACAAATTGCCATTATAACTTTTTCTCTCATATTTGAACAATTGAAATTAACAATATAACATCAATAAAAAAGGTAAAACTGAAAATCTTTGAACTTTATTAGAATATTAAAGCAAGGACGAAAGACGCAAACTTATATCATTGTTTGAAATAAAGAAATTCTGCTCTCTACAAAAGTATTTACTTGAAACTTTCAGAAAAGATTTATATTGTTACCAATATAGGGAATATGTCGTGTCATTTCTTTGTCTTAATAGTTATTACAATAGTTCTTTTCTTATCTTAAAAAATCAATAATAATATATTTTTACTAATGAAATAATTTTCGTCGTACTGATAAAAAATATTATATCTGATGACCCTAAAAGTGTTTGAAATACCGATGAGATAGCATTCACCTTCAAACACAACCTTGTATAAAACTCATCGCCGGTATAACGTAACACTACCTCATCAGTAGTTTTCGCCATGGCATCCCAGCAAATTACAGATTTAATTGAGAAATCGAAAGATTTCATTATTAACACAACGTACGGAAATGTCTTAGTTGCAGTGTGTGTTGGTGCCTTAACTTTGAAAGTTGTTTCTAAATATAAAGCTGAAAAAAAGAGGTAAGAATGTACTATATGCAAATCAGCTGATTTAGTTCCACTATACAGCAGACGATATTATGACGTAATAGTAGACAGGCTTGTTGATAGTTGAGAAGAGCGGTCGATTCAAATATGTTTTCTTATAATGAAATATATTCTAATTTTACTGAATCATTTATTTCAAAGCAGCAGCTGCAGTGTAAATTTAGGCTTATCAGTTAGGTTAGATACTTATACCTTCTTTGAATCTATATAAAATTACCAGTAATAGGGCCTTATGTGTTGATTTTTGGATAACCGTTTTTCTCCATGAATTGTATTCTAGTATTATAAAAAATAAAAATGTTTTTAACTGACTACTTTGCATTGGAAAAATAAATTAAGAACAAGAAAAAAAGAGAAAAATTTCGGCTCAAGTGGGACTCGAACCCATGACCCTGGTCTATCCAGGAAGTAAATAACTCTCTACATTGTTGTATTGACCAGGGTGTACTACAGTATATATACAGAATATATATATAATTAATTCTCGGTTCGTTCGTTATACATCTTTGCCAGTTCCAATACTGCTGTGCACACTACAATTTTTATGAGTAATCAATCTATTGGTCTTTCAGATAAATTAATGAAATTGTCTTCGTTACATTCGTTTTAAAAATGGTTTAAATATAGTTGGCTGTTAGATCCCCCGTTTCTTAACGAAATGCTCCTATTTTCATATTTACATAAACTTCTTATTCGTGTAACTTGGGAACGTAAATACTCATTTTTTTCACCACAAATCATAGAAAAATTCATCCAGAAATAATAATTTTTATTTCACTAAGATCAAATAAAATAAAGGTGATAAATTAAGATGAAGTAACTGCTCCTCGCATATATAAAACAATCGAAACATAATAACATAATACCTCATTCTCTGTGAATAACAATATCATCTTCTAATATAACTATCATAACTCCCTGATCTCGTTTGTCATTCAGTTGTCATTCTACATGGAAGAACTGAAAATGTTAATAGAGGTATTCTAAAAGTTTAAAATACAAACTATGATATGAACAGATCGTGAGCTATTTCTATTTCGTATACAGAGTGAGAAAAATTATGTATTCTCGTAACATAAAAACAAAGTATTATCACGACATAAACACAAAATTTTCAATTTGAATTTTTTTAGCATGTTACATTTTCTTATTTGTATACACTTTTGGTAAGCTTCTTGTATACTTTTATTACCGAGGGAGCAAAAATTAGATATGAAAAATGCTCTAGAACTCAATACTATTTCTATAAAAGTGTGCAAAATGTAGAAAAAAACTTAACCTATATGATATAAAACGCAAATACCTGAAATACGTGTAAACAAACTCGAAACATTAAGTCGGTAATCCGACGGATTACCGATATATGAACTCGAATGAAAAACTTTGAACCTGATATTATTCGTTCATCCGTTCCATGATATCTGACATGAGCCTTCCGGAATTCTCCATATCTTTGAATTTCCTCCAGCCCTCAGTTTTCATAACTTCTTTGCTGTACCGAGCAATAAATTGAACACATTCGTCGTATATTCTCTTCGAATTTGCCATTTGACTACGTAACAAGTAATCACAAACATTTTCTTTGTTCATGGTTTTCATCATTTGTTCTTCGCAAGCTAAACGAAGGCCTTTGATCCCGTATTTATCCGCACGTACTAGTAAATCGGAGGCCATTAAAGAAATATTTGTGCACTCATCGGTGTAAATGTAGCTCAAAACTTGTTCAAAAACATCGGGTTCCTCTTCTTGCAACTTGACAACGTTTTCAACTGATTCTTTCATATTACTGTTGAACATCGCTTGAAAGAATGTTGACCGTGATGACAGGATGCATTTATGACCTGGGAACGTTTTCTCGCCGACAAATATTTCGACGTCACTCAATCCTGTATTGTTGAACAAAACTTTGAGTTCCTTTTGCATTGTTACAGATGGTTCAGAATAAAAGTATAATCCAGATATGTAAACTGTGGGCTGTTCGATTTGACCAGAGCTGGAATCAGGAACAGTTAAGTCTTGGAATAAACTATTGTTTATCGTCCACTTCTGAGTAATACGCGCATTTATTTCATTGCTCTCTCCAGTCTGTGATGTTCCTCCGTAAAATTCAATCGGTTTCCAATGTTCTGCATGTACACCAAGTCCTTTCGGCACCGCACGACATTTAAGAAGAAGAACATTTTCTAATCTTTGCGTATTCAATGCGAGATGAATAACTAAACAGTTATTACGGGTAGCTAGTTTCACGTCGAAAACAATATCTTTGTCTCCAACTGAAACACCTTCAAAATTAGCTGAACAAACTCTACGTCCTGGGGAAGTTAAGTATTCGTTCAGGATATCCCTTACTGGAATGTGGAACTTGAACCTCAGAAGAGAACCAGTACTTCGCTGAACCTTACAAACAGAAATTTCGGCTCCTTTGGAAGGTGACGCCATTTTCTGAAAATAAAAGTAAATAAAAATGGAGTTAGTCTCTATGACGTCTATGTTGGTATCCCAGCAGTGTATAACCTACATTATGCGTGCCATTAATTGCCACTAAATGATCCAAACTGAAAAAGGCAAGCGAAATTAGTCTTAAATGATGAGACAATATTGTATCCACAAAATTTATATACTTCAGATGCATTGGGTAAGTTCCACTCAGGCTCGTAGCCAGGGCCGTCGCTACAGGTGGGCTAGGGTGGTCCTGACCCAAAATATGCTGTGCCCACCCGTGGGCCCACCCAAATGAAATAATATATATATAAAAAATAAATTAATTCAAAACTGAAGTAATTCACTCAATCACATTTCTACACCTATTTTATCTCGTTAACATGTTGATAGAATCATTTCAAACATATTTTATTTTCCCAATACGCAGTACTTCATTTGTACATTATTAATTAAAAATCCTCAGAGTTACTGGCAAAGTGACAATATTTCGACGGATTTTATCTACTCATAAATTATGAAAAATAAAGAAAGAATGTTAAAAATAATCGAAATTTTCCAAAGTTCTATCGATTCTATAACAAAATACTTGATATTTTGACATGTTTACTTTAAAAATGTTAAAAAGAGATAGTCTTTAAGTCAAAATATGACAAAATTGCGTTCGGCTTCGCTCTCTAAAAAAAAATTACTGTTAAATTACTTTGTCAAAAATATTGATATTACGTCAAATGAAAAAAAAAATCTTTGAAAATATACATTAATAGCTTTTTATTGCAAAGATAAATTACAAAAATTGTGAAACTTATAGTGCCCACCCTTATTATTGGGATCTGGGCCAGTGTCCACCCATACGAAAATGTCTGGCTACGGCCCTGCTCGTAGCCAGAATTTCGAACAGGAGGCGATATGTGAACAGAGTGATATCGAACAGTTAGAGAAGTACCGCCATGGTTGCAGCGGCGGATTTACGCACAAGCGCATGAAGCGCTAGCTTGGAGCCCCGAAAATCAGGGGCCCCAAATTGAGAACATACATTCAACAAAATTTCTCACTTTTTCAATAATTTCAACAATACATTATATCAGGAAGCGATCGCCCTGATTATATTTATTGTTTTTGTCCTGGTTTTGTGTCTTTTATATTAATAACAAGTTATTTATCACTTGAAAATTCTTCAAAAATGTATAATTTGCTGAGATAAATAGGCACGCTAAAAGAACTGCAGAAAATAAAACAAAGAACTCTAAGGCTGTTTTTATATCACAGTATAATTTGCTGTTAAAATTCACGAAATTCGTAATAAAAATCCTAAAAAATGCTTAAAATTGAACAAAAGTAAAAATTTAGCACTCTGCTTGCGTTCTGTTCCAAACACATGGAACTTTTTCCCATAAATAATTATAATAAGGGTTTAGAACCAATCAGGTGGAGGGCCATATAACCCGGGGACTCGCCTTTCTAGGGTTCTCAAAAAACAAAAAAGGGGAAAAGAAATGGACAAATTTGCACAAAATATCAGTAAAAATGGTTTAAGATAGGTATTTTTCAAAAAAGATATCCAAATTTTCTACGCTCGCGCCAACCATGGTGGCGAGCGATCGGAAGGTCTTCTGCTTTGACCAACTTAAAGGGACCGCAAAATTGACAGTGACCCAGTTTTGCGGTATTTTCTTGAAAGGCCCTTTTTAGGGTCTTTTTCTGAAATTGCGCTTGGGGCCTCAAAAACCCTAAATCCGCCTCTGCATGGTTGGCGCCTTGGCGGAAGCAAAATAAATTTTATAAAATTATGATGAAAAGTACCCATTTTTCAGATATTTTATAAAATAAGACTGTATTCTCGTAATTTAAAGCTTATGCACCCAAATCAAAATTGAGTTCCAAGAAAGGGATCTTAAATCCAATATTATTTTAACGCTACCTAGTTTTAAGCAACTGTAGTGTTTGGTATTATCAGATACACAAAGAATTTTTTTTATTCTTATCAATTTTTAGCCTTGTTTTCCGAAGAAAAATAGACTTATAGGACGATCATGTTTGTCTGTCCGTTCCCCCCTGTATCTCCGTAACCGCTTGACCGATTTTGAGGAAATTTTCAGGATGTATAGTGTATATAGTATATTACTATACAGCATATTCGGAAATGAGTTTAAATTGACCTACGTTTCGGATTTCGTGTTTTCATCTTCAGGAACTTTTCACGTTTCATTGAATAACTCCGGAACCACTTGGCGGATTTTAACCAAATTTTCAGAATAGCTTCTGGCTGGCCATATAAAAACAGTTCAGTTGATTTTCATTTTCAAGTAAAGGAGTTAATTATAATTTTCTCCGGAACCATTTAGTGAATTTTAATCAAATTTTCACGATTGTTACATTGTAGTTATATCAAAAAAGTTCACTATTAAAAACTTATCTAGGATTCGAATTTGTAATTGACATCTTCAAGTATTTCAAATTCTGTTTCCGGAGAAAATTATATTCTCTCGAACCACTTGCCAGAATTTCGGAATCTCAATATAGTAGTGTCCTGTAAAAAAGTTCAGCATTTGAATTTTCTAACCCTTTTTTTATTAATTCTTTATTACTCCGAGCATTTCCTACTGTTCTATTTCTATGAATGGTAAGATACCATACAAAAATATTGAAAAGTCGAAATTAAGTTTTTGTCAGGGGAGATAATTTACCTTTTGTTTAAGAAATATTTGCATCTGTTTACAGCAATTGTCAAAGGAAGATGTACGATTTTGATTAAGGTGATTATATTAACATTTATTGAGCAATATCATTTTTTCAATAGATTCATTTTCATTAACTATATACCAGCTATAAAATATTGAGTAACTGATCCATATTGGTTGCTTATTTCAGGTTCAAAAAGTGATATAATATTTTACGGAAGCGTCAGCAGGACTTCATCATGATTTATTATGAGTCTGTGTGATTTTTTTTTTTTTTTTTTTACAGATTTTTATTTTTTACTAGTCCTATTAATTTTCCATAAAATGTCTGAACTTAGACATTGAACAGAAACTGATTAAGTAGACAAATTCTGAGCTGAGGCAGTCTGGTCAAGTTTCCTAAGATTTGATGATTCTGACTTACTTGCCATTTTAAGGATTAATGCATTGTAATATCCATCCCCATAATTCTTATTCCACTTCTGCCTTTTAGGTGGCACTTTCATCGTTCTTTGAAGGTTTTCATTATCTTGGATTTCTTGGCTCCAAAATATTATATATGGCTCACCAATCTGGTAGTCTTTATCAGATTGAGGGTCAAAATCCTGAACAAATGTTGATGGCAGCATCATCTTGGTTTTGATAGAAGCCATATACATAACGTACACATACATATTAAAAACTCTAATATTTCCACTACCATTATCACCAAATACACGATTAAAACTAACAAAGCAAAAGGGTAAGAACCAAGAGTAGAAGAGGCCTATAACCCAAAGTGAACTCAAAGAAGAACTAACAACAACAAAAATTCCAAAACATAGCCACGTGTGACAGACGCCGCAGATCAGCAGATAAACACTAGTGTCATAGTTACACCTTGCCATTTCTCTTTAATATTAAAGCATTTATAGAAAAATATTCTTTCCACGTACGTTGTAAAATAGAGTTAACTTTAATTCGTTTTAATCTGTTGAATTTAAAATTGATGATGCACTATACATTAATTAAGAAAAGTATATTTCATTTTTATTTTAAATAGATGCAAATGTGACAACAATGCATATTTGCAGATAATAAGTTTATGTCGATTCTTGGTGGTCAGGTGCAGTTCGATCAGTGATAGTTCATTATATTAGCACCTACTCAATCTCACATATGAAATATAGTAATACAAATAAAAAAAGGTAATTTTGTATCTATCTTTCCAGAGAAAACTTGTAATCCAGTTAACCAATCTTAAGCCTAGCTGTTTTTCTGTAGGTAGGAAGTTTTGAACTTTCATGATGCTATGTGAAATACCGTAACATAAAATTTAAATCCTTCAAATAATAGTATGCTGCTGAAGTGATAATACAGTAAAAAGGACATGTTAACTATTAAATGTATATAAACTATCAGTCTGAACCTTTGAAAACTGATTCAGAATACATAAAAAAGTATTTTGAAGCTTCAATTTGCAGAAGTCTAAAGTAATTTTAATAAACCTAAACAGGGTTGCAATCTTATTTGATTCAGCTAAAAAGCACATACATCAAATATTTTCTTCCTATAAATGAATATTTCAAATTTTAAGGTTTTAACTTATCACTATTTAAAAAACAGCTTAGGCATCACATTAACATTGGTAAATATTGGAACTTATACAAGTATCAATACTTTTAAAATGTAATCAGCAATTTTATATAAATAGTAAAATTACTTATAAAAGATACTGTAATAATGATATCACTTTCATATATTTATAAATACAGTACTGCAAGTTGAAACGTTCCTGTTGCAAAAAATCTCAGGCAGATCCACAACTGTTGAAGTGGGCTTCAGGAAGAATTTCTGTTGTTCACATATTCCAACTGCTGTTCCAATTGTGAAACCAAGATCCAGGTGCCCTCTGCAAACAGAAGACAAAATAAGTTAGAACATTGTTTGCATAATTTCAACATGAATCTCGCATTTTTTTTGCATCAAAATATAGTGGTCATTAAAATCATATAAAATGCATTGCGTAAATGTTTCTGAGTTCACCAGAGTGACCAGTCTACCCTGATTTTAGTAAAACCTGAAATGCAAAATAATGATGTTAAATTGATAAACAACGTAACAACAATATTGCCTATGGTGATATTGTAATTCATCTTAATTGTGAAGGATACATACATTACAAGTTGCTGCTACACCAATGGGCATGGTTGGTGTTTATACCAACAGTTAATGGGCATGGTTGGTGTGTTCATCAACCAGTTGTTGAAAGTTGGTGCTAGGGGGCCCTCTTAACGCTAGTCATCCCAAAAAAATCACACTTTAATAAAATAGGCTACTGTAATAATATATGATAGATATCGAAATCAATAATATTTACAGTTTTGACAGTTTTTAATAAGTACATATAATTTATTATTATTATTTCCGAAAATACATAAAAGGTGCATGTCCC
>JAQIWE010005341.1:0-10054 GCA_034698565.1 Campodea plusiochaeta
AGTGCAATATCCGTTGAATTATTTTTAAGGAATCCATGTTGATTAATAGTTATAAGTTTATTTTTTACTACTAAATAATTGTACAGTCTTGTGTGAAGTAGTTTGTCAAATATTTTGCTAAATAAACTTAAAATTGAAATTGGTCTATAATTATTCACTAAAGATGTACAACCACCTTTATGTACAGGTACAATACGTGTGATTTTGAGTATTTCAGGGAAGTGTCCGAGTTTGATCATGTTATTGTACAAATAAGTTAAGTCCTCACTAACATGGTTTTTAAGTTTATGCAATACTTCACCTCTGATACCAAGTGGATCTGCAGTAAATGATTTACAATATTTATCAATTAACTTAGAAACTTCTATTGTTTTAACTGTTTGAAGGTAGAAGGAATTGGAACTATTGGCAGAGATATATTTAGAATAATTTTGTGTTGAGTTTGATGTAGGTCCCAGCAGATCAGAGACTTTATTACCGATAGATGCAAAATGACTAATAAATTCTTCATTAATTTTGAGTGGGTCATGTATTGGTCCGTGTTGCACACTATTCACAAATGTTGGAGTACCAGCATTTTTCTTTTTACCAGTTATAACGTTGATAGTTTTCCACGTTTTTGAAAAATCATTAATGTTGTTCTCGACTTTCTTGGTAAAATAGATACATTTTGCTTTACGTAGAGTAGATAATAGCACATTCTTATAATTTGTGAATTTTGATTTTAAGTTAATATTTGTAGGGTCATTAATATAGTCTTTAAAGAGTTCATTTTTCTTTCGGATGGAATTTAATAAGTTAACAGTTACCCATGGCTTCAATAGAATATTATTGTTATTTCGCTTGTTAACTTTGGATTTTTTAGTCTTTTCGGATATAACATTGTTCTGAATAGATATGATTTTTTCAACAAAGCTGCTAAATGCTAACTCCAGTTCATTTTTATTGGTAATTTGAGTATCAGTATGTCGGATATATGACTCTGATACCTCTCTCATCTTATTCTGATTGATAAAGCTAATTTTGATAGGCTGACTACTCAATTTGCATTTTGCATGTTGATATTTATCTTTCTTGGTCAATAATACTTTAGCAAATATAGGTAGATGATCTGCTATATGCACTTGTAGTGTATTGGCTTCAGTAATGTTTTCGAGATTAGAGATTATTAGGTCAATAGTAGTGCAGGAGTGGTCTGTGATCCTAGTAGGTTTTTTTATTAGTTGTTTAAATCCATTAGATTTACAAACGGCGTCAAGGTTTGTATTTCTGACGCATTCACTCATGAAATCGTACGCTTTCACATTAAAATCCCCTATCAAAATTACTTGTTTCTTACTGGTTTTGTAATTATGCAGAACATTATCCAATATTTCAAGAAACTGCGAGATCGAATTAGCATCTGGAGGTCTATATACTGCCATTACATCAATACAGTAATATTGCTTGTTCGGCTTTAGGCATTTAATAGTTGTTGAAATGTTCTCTATACCATCAATAGTATCAAACTGTATGTTATCAAAATCAATACCATTTTTAATATAAAGAAATAATCCTCCACCTAATTTATGATTTCGATGATTTGTTATAAGTTGGTAACCTGGAATCTCAAACAACGCATTATTTTTAAAATCAGAAGACCATGTTTCAGAAAATGTGATAATATCATATCCATCTAGAATATCACCAATACCAAACAAAAAGGAATCAAAATTTGCATATACACTGCGAATATTAACGTGAAGAATTGAGAGTGAGCTTGTAATGAACATTTTAAACATGAATGAGTTACTATTTATAAAATAAAATAGTTAAATGAAAATATATTTACTTTATAAGACGAATATCCTCAGTTCCAGAAATAACAACTGCAGTACTATCCTGATTCTTCTTGGCTAGTATTTTACCATAACGAAACCATACAAATTCCCATTTCGCATTTCTACATTTTTCTTTGGTGAGTCGAAGTAGTGATCGTTGTGATTGTGTTAAGTGCTCATTAACAAATATTTTCGAAGGATCGCCTTCAAAATTAAAATCGCTTGTATCCAACTGTTTATTCTTTTTGGCAGCATAGTATTTTGTCAGAAAATTATTCCTAACATCATGGGAAGCCAGTCTGGCAACAATTGGAGCAGGCAGATTCTTCACGTTTGATTTTACCGGAACTCTATGAGCAATTTCAACATCTTTATTTGTTAAAGATAGGCCAACTTTCTTCGCAACCTTAATTACAATACTTTTACAGTTTTCTTCATCAGATGTCGGGTAGCATGCAATCTCAATATTACTTTTCCGAGAGTAAATACTTTGTTCCTCAATTTCTTTTTTGTTTTTGGTAACAGTAGCTGTGATTTCAGCGTAACTAGCTGTACGAATTTCGTCGTTTTTCTTTAATTCCGCATTTTCTTTTTCCAATGTAGAAATTTTTGCGTGTAGTGATTCATTCTCTTTATTCATATATTCCAATGATTCCTTAAGTTCATCGTACTCTTTTTTTGATACACATTTTTTTAAACTTCTTTTAAGCTCTTCGAATTCTGTCTTTGATACAAAATTATTCAAACTAGTTTGAATTTTATTGACAGTTTTTGCTAGATCACCCATAATAATTGCAAAAGTAATTCAGACAGAAAAAATAAAAATAATAAAACGCTGCAGTACAATACGATAAATTTCCTCCGCTACTGCTATCAGAAGGTCATTAGCCTCCCCCCTGTAAAAGGTGGGATGTCAGATCGTTCGTCTACGACCTACTGCGCACGGTCAGCTGACGGTAGACACCAGGCGACTTGAACAGCAGAACAAGGACGTGTGAAATAAAATAACAGCAATAAGGAAGAAAATTGACGATGTACGGAAAAAGACAGGGCAAAAATAAACAGAATAAAATTACAAAGAAAATATTCGATATCAGTCAAAACCCATCTGTACATAGCAAAGTATCAATAGCTAATGTGTGTGTATAATGTGAAAATAAAGAATCAGTGTTATCATATTGTTACATCTCTCGTTATGACGTATGTCATCAGGGGCGTAATAAGGAGGTTCAGGCGGTACCAGGGAAGTTTCAAGAGAAAGAGTACTTAAAGGGGTATTTTTTCCTGCGGGAAGCCATCTTTTCCAACACAGCTTAGCGGTCTCTTAGGAAAGCGAATACAATAGAGATCAAAGAAAGTATAACGGGATTTGTGTGTTGGAAAAGATGGCTTCTCGCTGGAAAAAAATACAGGTTTAATTAAAGAACTTCAATAAGCAACCTTAGTGTCTTGAAATCGAAGTTGGTAGTAATAGATACTGTATAACAGAATATGACCAAAATTGTGTAAAAATAATTTAAGCAGAAATGGTCTAAAACGATGAGTTTCCGTCGACGAGTTCTCTTCGTCTACCTCATATTTTTTGCACGTTAGTCATCGCTGCTGCGGACACTAATAAGTAAAAACTTCAAATTTTACGCCCTAACGACAGGTTGGTAGAATGGTCATGGGTCTCTATAAGAGATCTATCTTGACTTCTTCATGTTGTCACATCTGCGTTTCCCGTTTTTTTTCGTCTTGTATTGTTGAATCGGCTTTTAGAACCATTTCAGCACATTATTTTTATACGTTGTATAGAAAAACAAAAATTTCATAATTACAGACGAGGTTTATTCGCACCCTCACATAATTATTCTAATTGCATAATAAGTTGCACCACTTCATTGGCCATTTGAATTAATAAATGATCCCTTCCTTTAATTTTACACAGTAAATCATGTTTTGCTTCGATAACGACAATATGCCATTTACGAATGACTTATATTTGATTTTGTTCCGTTTAGTTTTATGTACAATGAAGCCCCCGAAAGTGCGAACTTTGTTCTTTCATGCTAACCAACTAATGGTGTGAGGAAGAATGTAATTTCATTATTATTGTATCCTGTTAAAGTTAATGGAAACGGTAAACCACTCATCATGTCGATAGAATTTGTACGGATTTCTAAAGTTTTTTTTTACTTCAGTAGTTGAGTTGAGTTTTTGTCATTGCTGATGTGCATATAAAGCAAGTACCGTTCTCTTTATTGTGTTTTATTCGCAAATCAAAAGACATCGATTCGACATTGTCAATTGAAAATTTTAAGGTTCATTGCATGCTGGTAAACCATAGCGTTTCGTTGACCTCATAAGTATACTTCTTTCAATCTCTGTGATACACGTAGTATAGCAAAACCTATTTTTATGAGGAAAACAGAACTTAAAAAACGAGATTATTCCGTTGAAGTAGATCGAAAATAACTGAATGCTATATAGTTATCATTACACTAGCTTTTTTTCCATTTTGAACGGGATTCTTTTCATCTGATCAACATGTTTTTATTGGGATTGATTCTCATCATATTTACACTTATTTCCACGATTTCTCCTATCGATATATTCAAAGGAATATAAGCATTTGACGATTTTCTATGGTAATATTTTTTTTTACCAAGAACACTTTTCATTTTAGAAAGAAGCGCTATGTTAGTTATATCAAGAAATGATTATTATTTATTATTAATATCGTCCTTTTTCGTCGTAATAAATCCTCTTGGGATTTTATTTCATACAGCTTATATAGTTTAATAAAAATATGGATATGTGGTTTCTAAGATGTGTTAGCTGTAGGTAATTTTATTTAAAAAAAATCAAAATAGAATTTAGACTAATATGGAGAGAATATCTATAATTAAATTTACAATTTAACGCCTACTTTTCAGCCACCACATCGAAACCGAAATTTCCGTAGTAATTGATCGAGTCAATTCACTAATAATTTTTTCTTTCTACAGATTTCCTAAACCAGCCTTTAGAAGACTATTTATTCAAACTGCCAATAAAATGTCGAGTAATCCGATCACCAGTTCGCGTTGGATTGATCAAAGCAAGGCTGTTAGGAGCACGAATAGCGGAAGGATCCGTTCTCACGTTCCTGGATGCACATTGTGAATGCACACAAGGTTAGTGGGGGAGATATACATTGGACAATATATTTTATTGTTGGCTTTTTATCTTTTTAATTAATTCGTCCTAATTCCGACAGCTATTCAATTGAGTAATCAATTATTTCCATCGGTGAAAAATGTGTAATTGGATTATTGGAATGGAATTTTCGTATGGGAAAAATCGGAGGAGAATAGTAACTTAAAATAAGGAAAACTTTGTGAATCAAGTGTTATTTCTATAACATTAATTGGTACTTACTTACTTAAGTAGTCCGTTAATCAGCATTAAGCACGGACTCCAACACTAAGTTGGTTTTGCCAAAGTTACATCGACGATTGGCAAGACCCATCGGATTAAATGGGAGATTTTTAAATTAAATTGTGATTAAAAATGGGGCTTTCGGTTCTACACCAACCCTGACTTCATTGATAAATTTTGACACACTGTAATTGTCACTCACGATTTAGATCTTCCAATAAGAGTTTCCTGGATGTGCTCTGTCGGCGAACTTTATTTTCATGATCTTCCAATAATTTGTTTTAAATTGGATTGAAGAAACGAGAACAATTTGGAAAGATATTTTAAAGGTATACCGATAATATTTCTGAAAATATAATTATATTTGAGTTGTTTAAAGTGTGTAACTTGTATGATGAACGGCAATAGAGTTCGATCATTATAATATTGTAGGATAGCCAAGTTATTACTTATTACTATTTTGAAAGTTCGGGTAAAAGTAATATAATTTTGATTTGAAAATTTAGTTTTCTTTATTTAATTTTGGAAGGGATAATCCGGAATTTAGATTCTCACCCATTTTAAAGAATAAAACCCCCTCCTTCTAACCCAATTTCAGGTTGGCTTGAACCTCTCCTCTCCCACATCGCAAGTGATACTCGTAGCATAGCAAGTCCTGTGATAGATATAATAAGTGAAGATACGTTTGCATATGTTAGAAGTTTCGAGATGGATTGGGGTGCATTTAATTGGGGGTTATTATTCAGGTGGTTTACACTCAGTTCAGAATTAGGGAAGAAAAGGAGGATTCATCCTGAGTTAGCATTCAAGTAAGTAAAGAAATTTCAAATATTTCACAGAATGTATTTATATGTATAATATAGTTTCCTTTGTAGAATCTCTGTTTATAATTTATTATTCATAAACTAATTTTATAACGATGTAGTCAGTACCTGATAGAACCTACCAATATATTCTTGACATTTCTATCGCAGATAGAGTTAGAAACTCAAAAATTGTATCTAAATAAAAACTCAACTTTTATCAATACAATCGATTTTCATCATTGTAATCAATGAGATGATCTTCTTACTCGATGTGAATCATGATGAGTTACTGGAGTTAGTGATAAAGATATGCACAAATATCTGGTATCTATTAAATCTTGAAAGAAGATCACAACGAAATTTAATACCAGATATCCATATCTCGTATATATGGGATACTTTTATAACTATTCAGTATTAAAAAGAAGGGATTTTAACTGTCACGAATTGGAGAAGCTCTCTTATTGCCTCATTTACACTCTAAATTAATTTTAAAGAATTAATTTTCTAAATGTCTACTTCTAAGGCATTCATTCTACATAATTATTATACTACATAACGTAACATGTACTCTAATATATTATAATTTATTTCAACAGGACTCCTGTAATGGCTGGTGGATTGTTTGCTGTAGATAAAACTTATTTCTTTGAGACTGGTTCTTACGATGAAGATATGGAAATATGGGGAGGGGAAAATCTAGAGATCTCATTTAGGGTAAGAACAAATAAAAATTTATAAGAATTGACAACGCTCTTGATTCTTATAATACTCGAACTTCTATAATGTGCAACTGCAAATTGGTTTGTGCAAATACTTTCATATAATTTTTTTATTCATTATGAGAAGAGAATCTGTTCCCACACACAAATACTTTGTAAGGGACATTTTGAGAGGACAAAATGGAACAATATGCAAAATAAATTTTTCTTTGTGTAGCTCACATAGGATATGAGTTATACTGTCCATTTTAATATTAGATTTATAATGTATATTTTAATTTTTTTAGAGCAAATTCAAAGTAATTAGATGACATGTATTATTTTAAATAACACTTTGCGAGAAATGGCAAAATATCATTGTGAAAAAAAAAACGCATTCTTGACTACAACTGTATAAAATTTGTTGTACAGAACAACAACCAAAATAATTTTCACATTAATAATTAGAAGTAAGATAAACTGCATTTTCATCTGAACCAAACGACATAATAATTTAATTTACATCCCCCCCTTCTTTTAACTCCTATCAGACTTGGATGTGTGGTGGTAGCGTAGTTATAGTACCATGTTCACATGTTGGTCATCTATTCCGAAGATCATCCCCTTACACATTTCCATCATCCCGTACTGGTGGACCAAGTGGAGTTAATTCCATACTCTACGGGAATCTAGCTAGAGTAGCTCTTGTTTGGATGGATCAGTGGAAAGAATTCTTTTTTAAGTTAAATCCAGGTGAAGAAAGAGAGATTTTAAATAATAAATGAAATATTTTTAACTGACTACTTTACATTGGATAAAATAAATTAAGAACAAGAAAAATTTCGGCTCAAGTGGGACTCGAACCCACGACCTCGGTCTATCCAGGACCGTGGATCATTATAATCAAAAGGATCATTATAATCAAAACTTTAGAAAATAGTAAAAATTGTAATATCGGCGGTTATTTACAGAGGAAAAAAAAATTAAGGTGCACAAATAGTAAATAAAAATAGGCAGCCTAATAAACTAAAATGGTAATATGTTATAGATCTATCTGAATTTTGTGAATTAAAGATTATATTGCCACACATTAGTTATGAAAGTTAGATACATGCCTATTAGTAACATAATTAATGAAAGAAGATGTTAACAATGTAATTGTAATTTATTGGCATCATATGTTGGTATGTGACGACAAAGTAATTTTAACTTTGTTCTTCCATTCTCTCAGTATTGTCACTTCTTCGTAAGCTAAAGCAACAATCACGTGAGCAGATTGACAAGAGGAGACCTGACCTTATTAATGCTTTAGAACACATATGTGATTTCTACCTGGAGCTCAAATGGGATTTCCACAGTTGGGGTAAGAAGAAATTTTAAAAAGTTCATAATTTGAAAGTTTTGAACATTACGTCCATTTTGAAATTTCTTACAAACTTCCTTTTAATTTTGGTGAGGCACTGTAAAGCCTAATCGCGATGGCAGCGCCCGGGAGTCCATCTGTAGTTAAAATTTCTAGCTATTTGTTAGAAATTTTACACTTTGAATCAATCAATATAACACTTTGAATCAATCAACGGATGCGCTCACAATGTGTTGGTCATTTTTAACCAATCAGCACACGCACTCGAAATGTAAACAATGAAATATTCTGCAGAATACGGCGCCTATACAGGTCGTTGTCATCACGAATATGATAGCCTGTATTGTTGACAAGTGAAACCAATGTTATCATAATTGGGATTTTGTAAACTTCAGTCACATAAAGTTCTGCTTCATGATCTGATGTACATTCACATTTTCTAGATTGCTAATAATGAGCTAGTTGTTGGTAAATAACTTATGTCATTTGGATAAAGTAATAAGTTATCTTCAGCAATGTAACCAATGTTGCATGGTCCTTGGAAATCTTGCTGTAGTATACGTTGATAAAAGTTTATAGTAGGTTAATGTGCATACTGTTATGTTCTTACACTGGTGGGTTGTAGAAATACACATTGATTAATAGTTACAGTTGGTGTTTAATGTAGATAACTTCTTGTACATTTTATACATCTAGCAGAAGGCAAGTCAGCTGATACACAGTTGCAATATGTATTACAATGTTGTCAAATGGATCTCATAACAAATACCTTTACAATAACCAAATAGTTTTTATTAATGAAAGCAATTTATTTTAAGACTTTTAAAAAAAGAATAATCAAATTCTGACTTACGGTTCACAAGTTATAAGCTTCAAAATATTTTGAGAGAAAGGTTCACTGGTGACTCAGTGACTTATCTGTGAACTTCAAGTGAGCATACCTGCAAAATGGCTGTACCAATTTTGTTCATTCATTTTTCAAAAATCATCAAAAAATTCAATAACAAATACTATTATCAGAACTCAAATTGTAGAAAATTGTCTGTCCAGTCCCTTTAAGAAAAAATATTGGCATCTTTATTAATATTTTCATTGAGATATAAACACTACCTGTTTAAAATTTTGCCATTACCTTGAATATTGATAACCTTCACTTACTTAAAAAACAAACAAATACATATTTTCTGGTTTAAGAACACATTTAACATATTTCAACCATTTTAATTGGAAATCAATGAAAAAATACAATTTCGGTCAACTTTTACCATATATTTTTACTATGATAAACATATTTATCCGATATTGTATACATTTTTTGCAGATTTTCAATAAAAAATTGAAAATATATGTGAATATATGTGAATTCTAACAGTGATCAATAGAAAAACAAAATAAATTTAGAAATTGAAAATTACCATGCATTTTTTTTTATCTCAGCTTCTAAATCAAACAGCGCAGCGTGGACTTTAAGTAATGGTGTCTTATTTTAACTCCTACACTTACCCATACATATAGTTAGTTAATTTTCTATGAAATATTGGTGTTTATAATAAATTTCCGGTAATTTCCCCACTTGCTGTTTACTACGCCACCTTGTTGGGAGGGCAAGCCATTCATTGAAAGGATTTGTTGAAACTTCATAATTCTCTGATATTAACCCTTTGTGGAGCAAAACTCTATTTTTTTACTTTTTTAAGTTTTGACAATGTATTTATATTACTTTAGGGTCACAAAAATAAAAATAATTTTTATTTTTTGTTTATTCAAAGTTGAAAAAAATGGTTATCTGAGAGCACCACTGCTCCTCAAAAGACAAAAAAGTTATAAAATGAATTTACAGAAAACAAATCTTTATTTTCGGTTAAAATAAAATAAAAATTTTTTGGGTCCTTTGAACAAAGTGCACCATGACCTGATGACCATACCCACATAGGCAGTTGCGAATTTTCCCTTGAACTGCAG
>JAQIWE010005342.1:0-10054 GCA_034698565.1 Campodea plusiochaeta
ATACTGTGAGCAATTTTTTTTCGTGCGATCAACTGATGTAACTGTACAAAGTTAGCTCAAATTTATTTTAAACTTATGCGGTATACTACCTATTCAAAATTTCTATATTTGAAGCTGTTACGGAGGTAAATAAAAAAACGTAATTTTACTGAATTAAATAATTATCTCATGTATATATTGGAAAGTAAATTTAGAACATGAAACACCAAAGGAAGTTTTTAATAGTCTAATAAAACAAACATAATTTTCCATTTTGAATCAGCTTGTATGAGTTTTTTTTATAAACTCCAGTTATTGAAATATCTCATAAATTAATGTGGTAATTTTTCAGTAACTATATAATTGTTATTCATTCCATGAGTTAGTTAAAAAAAAGAGCAGGTCATTGAAAGTCGAGATTAAGTAAAAACGCATGTTGTAGTGTGCTGGATCCATATTTTATTTGTAATCATCTTCAAAATGTTTTATTAGTACTACCATAATAAAAAATTCAAAAACGTTTCTCCACAAAAGCTATGATGCTGTGAAATTACTAGAAATGTATGCCTATGACAGAATTTTAAATATCCTGTTAGCTATTTTCTTTCTACAGAATTCATGAAATCAAAATGACACAGGAAAGGGAGACCTCCTTAGGACTATTTTGGAAAAAGTTTTTTTTTTTTAAAGGAAAATTCAGCTCGAAAAATAAATATTCCAGAAAAATGCCCATTTTTAGTTAAAAAAGTCTCAAACATTTCCATAAAATATTTTATGTAGAATAGGTTATAAATCTAAAAATTGTCTATTATTCACTTATAAAAAACAGTGAATGTAAGAAAAAAGTTTTTTTTATTTGAATGAAAACAATATAAAGAAAATGGCATTAGTTTGAATGGGAGTAAAAATATTATTTTTTATTTCAGATCGAAGAACTAAAGATTAGTAGTAAGTTTGAAGATGAAATAAAAAAAGAACAAGAAGAGAAGAAACAAAAGGAAGAGGAAAAGAAACAGAGAAAAATTGAATTTCAACAAATTGCATCTGTTTTTAAATCACAGTAATCAAAACAAATTTTATCAAAGGACATTTACATTTGATTACATTCATTTATTAAATTATATATATTTTACTTTCCATAAAGTTAGTTCAAATTTTGATACAAAAATATACTATATGATTTTTTCTTCTTTCAATAACTTTTTAGTTCAAGTGTGGATTATTTTTAGTCATCATCAATGCCTGTGATGTTCATGTTAGAAAAATGTAAAAGTTGACATTTGTTTAAAAAAGTGAAAGTTTCACTTGCTTCCGATGCAGATGTTTGTGCCATATGAATGGAATAAGATTGGACCAATTTTAAACAAATACATTTTTAATTATTTTAATGCCTAGTCAACTGAAATAATAGAAAATTGTAAATAAGAGGTAGCATTTTAGAAATTGTAAAAAATTAGTAACGAAGTATTACGTAATTACTGTTATTGAGAAGGAAATTGTATTTTTTCAATTGAATGAAAGTATTTTAAAACACAATTTGTGAAGTTGGAAAGGTCATAATATATTATACTGCTTTACAATAAAAATCACTTTTATTTCACATCCTATTCTTTTATTAGTACAAAATCTCAATATCAACAAGTTGGAAAACAAAAAATGTCCCATCTATACAGCAATTGCACATGTACAAGAATATGTTAACTCTTTTCAATAATTGGCACTTAAGAAGGAATGCTGCATAATATTCTTTGCAACAAAGAAAGCTACCGTTTGGAATGACACATCACAACATTTTATAACTTCTAACTTTATAGAAGGAAAAGTACACTTAAAGAGCACTTAAAACTAACTTTTGTACTACAACAATCAAATTTATTCTCTTAAAAAAACTCCAAAATGTCTATGTATGTTCGATGTTTTTTTAGTAATCTTGTCATCCTGCTAAAATGGTGTGAAGCTTAAAAAATTGTTTCTAACCAGAATGACTTGTACACTACCAAGGCACAATCTTTCAACAAACAACTGACAAGGATCATTAACAAAGCTCTAAATAGCATTTTGGTATTTGTGAAAGTACCTCCTACTTGAAATGATAATAAGTTCTGAGCACTACTAACAATTACATTAATATCAACATTTAACTTTACAACATAATAAAAATAGAATGAAAATGCAATGCAGCATTCTTCTTGTCTCAGGAAGAAATGTATATCAGATAATTTTATACTCTGTAATCAACAGTTAAACTATATACCTCCTTCAAAAACAGGATAAAAAAAAATCAAAATTAGAAGATGTATTCATCATCACTGTTCTCAATTGTTTTTATACGAATTGTATATTTGTATTAAAGTGAATTTGAATTATAGAGACAGTAATGAAAATACCCTGAGTATGAAGGAGGTAAACTCTTCCAAATATTTTTAAATATGAGTCACCAATATATAATTATTCACATACAAAGTCATCAATAAAATTTCACATTCAGTAACAGTCTTTGGTTCAATCACATTTTAATTATTTGAATATTGAAAGACTAGATTTCCATTTTATTCTCAGCAATAACTTCACAAAATTTCTTCTTGCAATTTATTTCTATTCTGTAGATTAAGGCATTCATAATATTATGGAATCAAATATTAATTCAATTTAACACAAATAACTTATCAGGTACAAGTTGGTTTTAAAATTTTCACACCGACTGAGTTTGATTGAACAGAAAGTGCTAAAAAACTGCTAAATATACAGAGCATAAATAATCTTAATCCACTTCTTCCATTGAAATCCCAACTAACTCTTAAGTACAATTGGATATCTTTAAAATAGACAAGAATGAAAAGTGACTACATTTATTCTGGTAAAGAACCATTCAGTCTCTAAAATCAGTTCATTTATTTATATTTCAACAATGGTAAACTAGAAGCAACTAACTTTCTTATATATATATATATATAGATGTCAACAATTTATTTCGCTAGCTGATACAATCAAAGGGAACCATCACCAAAAATACATTTGGACAAAAAAAGCATAACTTTTGATTCTTCTTCAGTAGTGTAAAGGAAGACTATTTAAGCAATAGTAGACTCTTTGATATTAACTTAACATGCGAGTGATTGCAGAAGGGGAAAATTATTACTTTACAATTCTAAGAGTTAAACAATTCACTAAATAACCATTATTCTAAATTACAATATATTTAATATATTGCTGCTCATAGATCATGAAATATAGGAAAAACAGAAGATTATTTATTATATATAAAGTACAACTACAAAATCATACTAATTTCACAAATATATCATCTATTACAATTATCTTAATAGGTCTATATAAGAAAAAATGTTTGTTCGTATTCATCCGAGTTGTCACATTGGACTCGCAGCAGGGATAAGAAAAAAAAAATTATTACAGACTCTATTATTCTGTAAACCTTTTTATTGTAAGTAACTAAAGTAAGAGTCTTTTTTGTTATAAGGAAAATGTTATGTAGTTAATTCTAATTTCTTTATCAATTTTTGAACTATTTGTACTACAAACACAATGAATGCATTTGTTTAAAATATTTAATAAATGAAAGTTTCTATAAAATATTTGTTATCAAAATAAAAATAATACAAAATCATTTTGAGAACTAACTACATTATTTGGTTTTTTAGACTTGTGAACAGTAGTGGTCAAGGCACAAAATTAATAGTAAGATATCTTCAAGAAAGGGTGAATTTTTGTTACATCTAACTGTCATTTAAAAAAAAATATACAAATGTTTTTAAAAAGAGAATATTTTTAATGTAAATTATAACTCTACTCCATCTCTAAAACAACCGTTTGAAAGTATTATGAAGAATAAATATACTTCTATTTCTGATCAATCATACTTCAATGTATTCTCAAGTCTCATAAAAAATACATTTCATTTAAACAACTTCTCATTACATATTATTTTAAATTAGGTATCAAGTAATGAAAGTTCAACACACTAAAGTTCACTTAAGACATAAAAAATGAGTATGTAAAGTTGAAATGTCTTAAAATAAATATAAAGAACATCTAATAAAACCTTTCTGCAATCACACATGTGTAGTTTAATCTGTACCATCTGCAAATTATTAAGTAACAAAACAAAAGATGTGTAAATCAACTAGTAACTTATTTCTCCCAGAAATAGTAGAAAGGTATAAAATTATATTTGGTTAACATTTGAATCTCACCTTCTACTGACTAGTATGGTAATATTCCAGTAGGTACATTCAAAAATAAAATAAACATTTGAGAGATTCTTCTCTTTCTGTGAGCAAATATTCATTCTATATGTATTTAATCAGTATCTTCAATTTGTGAGTTATTCTTTGATACTGTAAGAAAATAAACTGTAACTTCATATGTACACATCATAATTGCTGTATTTGGAATTTGTCTGATAAGTTGTGTTGCTAATCCTCTATATAAACCACGGGTTCCTTCTTCTTGAAAGACTGTTGCTAATGTTTGCCAAAAACCACGATATTTTGTACCTTCTTCACGAAGACGAGTTCGAGCAACTTCTAAACAATACAAATATAACAATTACTACTTATTTCAACATAATAATATACACAATAATAACACTGGAGTAGTATTAATATCTTATAATGTGATACATTTGCTGAAAATGGGATATTTTGCTATTATCAAAGTAATGGCAGAGTTCTCCAATATATCAAAAGAAAAAATCTCTAAATGGGTGAAAAACAACTATTTGTTACGTATACAATTGAAAGAGCAGCAGCATGCGAGTACAAATGGCCATTTCAATGCATAATATTTCAATCACATGTGCAGAAAAATTGCAAAAAGTAATTCAAATGCACTAAATTGTACCTATCTGATACAGCTACTGGAGAATTAACTGATTACTTAAATGTATACTTTCACCGACTAGATATGAAAACTGCAAAATGTCATTTAAGCTTATTTTAATGCTTAACCTAACCTGACTTGTGTTATTATTTATACAATCAGGCATCTGTTTACTGCAGCAGTAAAAGTAAGAAAATTTCAGGAAAAATCATGTAAACTGAAGACTTATAAAGTGAATATTTTCCTTTTAAAACTGTAGCTGGATATATTAAGCTTATATACTGAATTTAAGGAACAAAATAGATTAATTGTGAGATTTAAGGATAAATAGGTCTCTGTAGTGAGAAAAAAGTTGAATTCATTGAAGAGGGAAAGGGTTGTATTTCTATAGTTTCTTACCATGTGGATAAGCAAGTGTTGAAGCAATAGTTTTTGATACAGCTGCAGCAACCATAAATTCTAAGAAATCCTTAGCTGTTTTCTCATACGCACCACTTTCACCATAAGCTTTAAGTTGCCGTTCATATATACGGGCTTTGATTGCTTCATAAATCACAAAATGAATAATTGTTTCTGAAATTCCATAATAAGATGCAGTGATTCCTTTGTAGAAACCAACTAAGCCCTGAAAATAACAAATTTCAACATTAAAATTAACTTTGTAGCCTAGTTTGAAGGTGAAAGGAAATTAGTAAGAAACCCAATGATTAAAAGTCATTTTCATAAAAGAAATGATTTAAAAAAAAATAGCTGATATCCATAAGGAGCATAAACCACAACAAAATACTGTTTTGTATTCAATATATTAATTTTAACACAAGTTGATATACTATATTAGTATTGTGACGGTATGGAATAGATTCTCACAATCAAATATTAGTTATTTACTTCACTTTATTTTCTACTTTATTTATTTACTGACATTGCTTTTCTAAATTTCCTTTCCTACAATAGTTAATCACTATAAAAATATTGCATTCATTATATTATAATTCTGTAATCCATTGACTGTCCTGATTTGCTCAATTCTTCATTTTTATATACACTTGGCTGAATGTCTGATATTGTTTTTAATAGTAAGTCTAAAACTCTAAGTCTACTGAAAATCCTTATTTAATTTTATTGAAATCTTTAAAGAAGAACATCTAGTATTTATTTGAATGTAAGAGTAACTTAATCATGTAGTTATAGTACAGTTCTGTATCAAGGAGTGAACAAATTCACAAAATATATCCACTGGATTTGGGTGTTCAAATAATTTGTACACCGATGTTCATGAGTGGTTCACCCCTTGTTCTGTATCACTTCACCAAGGGTATTATGTCGCATAATAAAAAATAGGGGCCCTAATAAAAGTGTTAATAAAAAATGCTTCTTTCTTTAATGATAACAAAATTTTTGACTGAGAAATTAAATAAAAAAACATTATTAAATATTAGAAGCTATGCAAAGGACTATATTATAAATGAAAATGTTTTAACTGACTACTTTACATTGGAAAAATAAATTAAGAACAAGAAAAATTTCGGCTCAAGTGGGACTCGAACCCACGACCTCGGTCTATCCAGGACCATGGATTCGAGTCCCACTTGAGCCGAATTTTTTCTTGTTCTTAATTTATTTTCACAATGTAAAGTAGTCCGTTAAAACATTTTCATTTATAAGAAAACATTGTTAAATGGCAATAACAAGTATTTCCCTATTGCTTTCCCATTTGCAATATAAATAATATACTCTCTTTCAAGGGACACAGGACCCTATCAGAGGGTATGAATACTTCTTCAGTGCTTAACTGCTTATACAAATAATAAAAAAATATAGAACAAAAATGCATAGAACAACGCAATACTCGCATTTTAAGCTACAAAAAAATTGTCTAGACGTTACTGATTGTTTCAATGTTAAATCGGTTTTTAAAAAATGTTCTCATTTGCATCAAAAACTCACACAATTATATGAAGATTAAGTGCATTAGAAAGCTAACACATTATACACATAACTGATTATTGAGGAAAGAGGTATTTCAGCTAATAGTTTGTAATAATTAGCTTACAAATCCAGTAGTGATAGATACAAAAATTTAGGTGGAGGGTGAAAATAAAAATGTCAAAACAATGCCTGCAAAGTCACATCATGGATCAAAATTTTCAAAATCATAGTAAAAACTGAAAATTTTTGATATTTTGTTTAGCTTATAGGTATTTGGACAATCAATATAGCCATAAGTAATTTATGAGTAGAGAAATTAAAATCTTCTTATTCTGAAGATAGTATAAAGAAAATTAAAGAAATTAACATTAGTTTCAAAACAAAATTCAAACAGGTATGCTGTAGATTTTTAATATATTTTGAACTTTTTAATAGAAAATTACCTATTTTTCACAAATATTAACTTTCTCTAATTGTTCTAAAGATATAACCTCTGCTAATAAAACTCATTCATGTAGTCGCTGTATTTTATAGGAAATACAGGACAATTTCAGAAATGTAGTTAAGAAGTAGAAGTACTGCTAGTTTCACTTTAGTTATTTTCCAAATGTGAAATAAAGGGTTGAAAAAGGTTACATCTTTATTCATTAGACATCGGGCTCCTATCTCGGTAAATAAAAGAGAATTCTACTATATTTTTCACTTTAAACTTATTTTCAAACAAATAAAAAATTAGATAATTATAAAAAAGTATAGAGTTTGACATAAAAGTTCCCAACATACCTTTTCTCTGAAAATCATTTTGATACACTGCCACGTAGTCATCCGATGACCAGCAACTTGATTATCTAATTGAAGACGAGTCTTTACAAACCAGATGGGATTTGTTAAAGTACAAGAAACAAAACCTGAAAATAAAATAAAAATCATTACTCTTTCCATGCTAAAAAAGATAGTATACCCCCTACAATACATGTAAAATCTGAGAAAAACATTCATAGGAAATGTAAAACAGAATGAATACAATCAATGAAATAAAAAATCAATCGAAAATATAATCAGAAAAGAATTGAGTCGGTAACTGTACTGAGATAGACACATCAAAGACCATATTTTTAATATAGTACCGGTAAATTTAACATTTTTTTCGAAAACTTATTTAAGCCTAGATTAAAAAATAGTTAATATTAAATATCTTACTGATTTATTTAAAAAAATCTTAAACTGGAAAAATGTAATGAACAAGAATGTATGACATAAAGAATGAATACTAATGAAATAGGCCTACTAACTACAAGATACAAGATAGAAACCTAAACAACAATGAACAGATAGCTTTATGTTAAAGAAGGTAACATTTGGCTCATAACAGTAACAGATACAAACTACTCCTTCAGCAGTTCAGGAGGTCAAGGTTGTAAGTGAAATACATTATCAATACCATATTTAAGGGAGGGGGTTCTCAGGGTTAAAACCTCCCACCTCCAATAGAACTTTTCAAATATATGAAAAGGTAGCTGAAATTAATGAAATATGAATTTTTTCATTACAATTTCAAATAATTCTTCACTTGTGCCAACAATTGCGATGCTTTACAGACTGTCCTTGACATGACTATATACAGAAACACTACAGTAGCCTACAGAAAGAAATTACGATTCATTCACGAAAGAGACAGAAATAATAGAGAACAAAAATCAGAGAGATTACAGCTAGATAAGCTGCAATATTATTTATATTTAGAAATATAACTAACACGATAATTATATTATGTTTAGTTATAGTGGCATGTACTTAAAGTCTGATAGGATGTTACAATGTCATAAATTTACCAGTTTAGGCTATAATAATGAAAAGTGAAGTGGATTTACTTTCAAACACAGTGTTTTACATAATGAAACTTCCCTCTGTCTCTCCCAAGATCAGTAAAAACAATTCATTTAATGTCAGCATTATCAGTGACATAACACTCAGCCATTTTCATTCCATAATTACACAACTCATTAATACTTGATCAAAATTTCATCTTTCTTCAAAATTAATATAATTATTAGTATTAAATGAGTATTCAAAATAAAGAAGTTGTGTCTCTCTTGTTTATATTTTGTATACAATAACAAGAGTGTGTTGATGGAATACATCCAAACAGGAAAGAGAGGAAGAAAGAAGTGTGTGTGTGCTATTCTTTGCAACTTACACACTAAATATAGGATTTGTGTAAACAAAATAGCAGGTACAGTACAAAGGTAAAGAACTCAAAACACAATAGGACAAACAAGACATACACATGACTTGAAGATAGAACATATATATAGCTACAAATATAGTTATTTTCAAAAATTACACACAGATATTCAGAAGACTAACTTTAAAAAATTCCATAGTTACGGACTGCGCATGTTAATGTACAGGAATGGAATCTTATTATACACAAAATGATAAAAACAATGTGAGTGTTTACAAACAGTCAACACAAAACCATACTTCATACATTAACAAAACCATACTTCATACATTAACAAAACCATACTTCATACATTAATAAGAACGAGTATGGAGGGAAATAAGAAGGTTTTCAATATAAAGTAGTCTTCAATATATTTTTACAGTTGATTCTTAAATGTAAACGTCAATTTTTAATTAAGTGTTTTATTACAGTATTAAACAAAACAATTATTTAAATGTAAGCTTAATATTTATAAATGATTCAAGGATTCATAATAAAATCATTTTTAAAAGTCTTTCTATGGACAACTTTGTATTTTTGTGAATTTCAGATGCATATTATACCATTCAGTCAAATATTGCATTGATCAGGACAACAGAATTTCTAATAACATGAACAACACCTTCTTAACACATGTGTTCCTAATTTCATTCGAGATAAAAAG
Source organism: Campodea plusiochaeta (assembly GCA_034698565.1). NCBI lineage: Eukaryota > Metazoa > Arthropoda > Diplura > Rhabdura > Campodeidae > Campodea > Campodea plusiochaeta. The sequence continues at coordinate 9,639 of JAQIWE010005342.1, forward strand.
ATAACCATCATTTTGTATCTTACTATACACTGCTTACAAGTTTGGAAATGCTCCAAAGGTTAAATTGTTTATAGAAAAAGCCATTCCACTTGTAAATTAAGGACATTATATACTGACCTACTATAACAAAACACTACTCTACATCAATTTGCCTACAATTAAAAAAGTGTTGACGGGAAACAATACCACAAATAATACTTATAGAAAAAAAAATCATTATTTAGTAGTGACATAAATATGTGTAAAAAAACGACCTTGGATTTTTTTTAATTGTAAATTTTCAAACTTTCTTGTATTTGTTTTTATTACCCTAACAGTAAAAAATACTCTACGAGTTTTTAAAATTAATCTTTTCTTCTCCAGTCCTTTTCCGCTAAAATTCTTAAATGTATAAAAGTCCCCCCCCCCCCCATACT
>JAQIWE010005343.1:0-10053 GCA_034698565.1 Campodea plusiochaeta
CATTTGTTGTAGATGACCCTGATGATGAATTTATTAAATTCGAAACCCGGGTCGGTAGTAATAAATTTTATAAAAAAAGAACTCTAAGGCAGATTTTATTTCATAATACATTGCAGTTCTTTTAGCGTGCCTATTTATCTCTTATAACTTAAGGTCTTTTTACGGAATTCTTAAATAATGAAAATTGCCATTAGTGTAACTGAAACTGCCAAATGAATTTTGAAAATACAATAGTAATGTTGCACTAGTGTCGTTTCACAATAAATAACTAAAAACATGAATACTTTTTTAACTTGTTTGGTGTTATTTAGTTTTTGTTACGTGAACCTTCTGAAAACCAAGTATGGCTATGGCAATCTTTAAGAAATCATCACTCTTACTCTTCCTGATGTTAAGAATTTTCGTATTATTTAAGGTACTAGCTCTAGTAGCTCAAATTAATAATTATATACTAACAAATCTCCCACAATGCTTAACATGGCCCTTTCAACTATATACTTCCCCAGTACGTAATTTTCTTCAAATTACTTCTTTCTTATAAACAATGTAAGTTGTTAAAACACAAACGAACAAGGATATTAGGTGTATAGCAGCTTTCTAGATCTGGTTAGTGAAGATCATAATATCAAGTTTGAAAGGTACGCAATTAATAAGAAATTGCAAAACAGAAATTCTAAACATTACACCACAACATTTACGTATAAAACTGTTGGTAAATAATGTTGAAGTACTGTACAGCACCAGAATATAAATTAATACAATACGATGCATTCACATCGGTTTATTGTGCATTATTTGTTTATTATTTTACACATCCAAGATTTTGATTTGATTTATGTAGCCTTCCATAATTACTAAAATACTATTAGTGAACCAAACTATATCAGGTAACTGAGCGCTTAACTAATCTGCAAGGAATGCCAGTTAATTGAGCAAAGGTTAAAAATAAAGTTTTTTTGCAGGAAAATGGTCCGAAAAGAAATTTATAAAATATCATAAATAAAAATTACTACAATAATACTTTTTAAAGTAAGTTCTTAATTGAAAAGGACAAGTATTGCCAAAGATCAAGAATCTATTTGAAGAACTTCCACTTAATTACTTAAAAAATAAGTTTTGTATAATATTGAAATTAATATATTGATTAATGTTGCATTTCAGGATTTATCTAAGCAGCTAAGTGATGCTGTTTTAAAAATTAAGGCAATCATAAATGGACACTCCAAAATATTACTTATTAAAAACTTATCTTAAAATAATATAATTATATATTACTTACATCATGTTGAATTACGTGAGCACTACCTACTGGTAGACTGAACCACTTTGATGCAGGTCAAGGGCGATAACACAACTGCTTTAAATCAATTGTTAAGAATATATCTTTCTGGTGCATCAGTTTCACTTTCATTCCTTCGAAATGGAAATTGTACTGTGACACTACTTTGTTTATATACTGAGAAAGTAAAGGGGAGGGGCTCGGAACGGAGCGACAATGCTCGGAATAAATACTTCTACATCGGAATATACATATCAGTTTCAACAGATACAGGGGTCAAAATCTTAGATAAGGTTTTAACTATGATAGAAGTTTTTTTTTATCATAGTGTTATGGTAATGTGTCACTATGATCTTATGTTATCCATTATTTCTTTTTCTACTTTCAGTTGTTGGCACTTGCTAAATACAAAAAGTTAACATTTGTAGTAAATTTTAAACTTTTCTGAAAAATTACTTTTTATAGAATAAAGTTGATCAGTATTATTTTGAATGCTATATAAACTGTTGTTGATTTTAACATGCATATATTATTGTTAAAAATCCAGTTGGTACTAGCTTCACAGCAGTAAGTGAAAGGTTTGGATAACAATTTGAGAGAGGTTACTATGGTTGCCAGTTGTTGATCTGAAATAAACAGGACAGGATTTTGAAATATGTTTTAGACAATACCGTACTAAAATAAGATTTATTTTTAATTCTTATTATTAAAAAATAAGAGACCCCTTAGTATACAGTACTTCACTATAATTCTGAACGAAACATCGAATGTATTACCAGTACTCAATTTTTCTCTGTTCTCAAGTAAATAAGACTGATTTTTCAGTCAAGAAAAAGAGCATCCTGTTGAACTGAAACTTTAATGAATAAGTTTTTGACGGTTAGGAAACTTTTAAATTGACATATAGATTTACTTATATTTACCAAAAGACTGCATGGTTCATGTTGAATAGTTCTTGTTCAATTCAATCTAATTAATTTACTGTCACAAAGAGATAGGTTGTTCCTTTTACAGTAACAAAAGTACATTGTACCTGGGGTAATTTTCTGCATGGTAGAATTAGTTTCTTTGCTCTGTAGATGACATCCTCTTATTGTGATGTCTTAATTGCAGTCAGCAAACCTGATTCTACCATGCAGGAAATTACCCCATAGGTACAACAGGAACTATTCATAGATTTACTTATTCATTTTCTCAGATTAATCAGATATTTATTTATTAGGATATGAATTTTGTCTTTATAGCTAAACAACAATTTCTATTAGTATTTTAGTAATTGTATGAAATTTTAAAAGATGCTGCATTAAATAAAACTAATTTTAAAATCAAGTCAATGCTAATTAAAATCATAAGCGGAACCAGACCATTTCTAATGGTGGGGCAAAAGTAGAAACGCTTCTCGAAGCACCACCATGGTTGGCGTGAGTGTAGAAATTTTTTGAAAGTTATGGTAAAAACTCACTAAGGTCTATTCCACCGAAAGAAATGTGTGGTTTCCAAACAAAGAAGGCAATAAAATTAAACCCTGTAGAGAATCGCTTTTAATATGACCAAGTGATGGAGATGTCTATATCTAGTATCACTCTTGCTTAACTGTCAGAGACTTTAAAATGAAAGGGCTCCAGATTAAGAGTAATCAAGTATCAGTTACGGATATCACACGTTTCTTTAAGTGAATAGAGTATAGTTATACCCCTTTAACCCCTTTAACTTATACCTTTTTATATATATATACCCCTTTAACTGAGATTTTTTCTAGTATTTTTCAGTTTGTATTGTTTTTGCCCACTTACTTACTTACTTAGATAGTCCGTTAATAAGCGTGGACTCCAACACCAAGTTGGTTTTGACGAAGTTACATCGACGACTGGCAAGGCCCATCGACTAATTTTCAGTTATGGGGCTAAATTAAACCCCAGGACTGAAACACCCCAAAATGTACAAAGGAAGAACAGCTTTCCATATTCTCCTATGATAATGTGCACTGAAATTCTAACACAGTTTTCTTTTGTCTATACATTTTAATTAAAGTAATATTGTCATCTTGTAAATTTTCGGATCTTTTGTTGTTTTTCAAATACTTAAACTGATGATTGATTAAATAGATAAATGCTGGCAACTCCACCTGGGAGGGAGTAAAGATTTAATTTGTCCTTCTCCACCTTCCTTTTCTGACCCTCTTCGACTTTAACTTTCTAATGCAGAGCAATACGCTTCCTACACAATTTTATTGTTAGTGGCTTACAATCGGTCGCTTAATCGACTACATCCCATTCAGTGGTGTAGTCTGTGCACCATGAAATGGTGTGACTATCACGATCACACCACGCGATTAAGTTAAAAAAAAGATTTTTATCAAATATTTATGAGATAAGATATTGAGCTTTATTACATTTTCCCTCCACAATTAGGTAATTTCACAATAATATTAACACTGACGAATCATAAAAAATAATGCTATTAGTTGAAAAAATTCTCACATTTGCGAACTCCAGAGGGAGCAATAGTATTTTACGAGTTCTATACTGGTATTTACATTTACCGGTCTATAGTAATACGGTTCCACCAGTTTTAGTAACAGACTGTTGCCAAGGCCTTACACTACAGTCACAGGCTAATTTGGCATGCTGCTGGCATCTCGAGTACTTTCCGGTTTCAGTCCAATAAGTAAATCGCGTGATTTTTGTAATTTTCTTATCAATATTATTTTGCATGTGATATAGAAATAGCGGTAATTTTTCTCATTATATGAAACTTTTATTCAAAGAAATCTATAGTATTTACAAATCTCATCTGAAGACTGGTGTATAGTAGATAGGACTTCCATGATTATGAATGAGAAAATTATGTCGAATGTCGCTTGTAGATATTCTCTTCCATAATAATATTATATCTTAATATCATATTTCCTTTCATTCCAAGTAAAAATTCGAGTAGCATTAAAATAAACAAGAAGCAAATTACTCCCACTAGAAAAAATTAAAGCCTTAATTTCGACTTTTCAATATCTTTTGTATGTTATCTTATCATTCTTAGAATTTTGCTAAGGATATAATTCTAACGTACGTAAGAAATAAATCCGTGACAAATGTACGGAGCAATAAAGAATTGGAAAAAGAGTGAAAATTCCAAATTCTAAACTTTTTTACAAAACACTATTAACTTATATTGAGGTCTCGAAAATTTGTTTAAAATTCGACAAGATGTTTCTGAAGAAGTTAGCAAAGAATCTAGAATACTTGAAAATGACAATTTAAAATCCGAAACCTAGGTCGATTTGGACTGACTTCCTAATATGTTGGGACTATGCACTATTCATCCGGAAAATTTGGTCAAAATCGGAAGAGCTATTAAGGAGATAAGGTGGGTCGGGGACTGACGGACAGACGTGATCGTCCTATATAAGACTTGTGTTCCTTCGGAAATTAAGGCTAAAAATATGACACGTTACTTATACTGATGTTATTGCATTTACAAATACCTATCTATCATTAGTTAAAATTAAAAATGCTGCTAATTATGCTAAAGAATGAACTGACGACGTGTGTGGAAGATATTGAAACGCCAGAGAAATGAAAATAACAGAATCCCTCAGAAGATCATCCCTGCTTCTACCACCGTTGATTTTACGTTTTAGCTCAACTGATAACAGTATCGAGAGTTACATGATTATTCTTAAAATTAGGGTATGTCAAATTGGAATTTTGCAATTTTGTGAAGTAATTGAATATTTTATTATTACTTTTTGTTCACCCAACCGTATGAAGTTTTTTATTATCTTGTTTGGCAACTTAGAAGTCACGAATTGAATAATGTGAAATTTATCATTTCCGAACGCCGTAAAAAGGCACGGATTTATAGTGACTAAGGGGCCCAGGCTTATCATTTCCGAATTTTTGAATAAAAATATAGAATAAAATATTCCAAAATATTGCTATTTTTCACATTACCATAATTTATTTCCAATTTACTACCTTTTCTGATTACAAATGCAAAATTATCCATTTTTAAAAGTTTCATCCTGAAATCAAATAAAAATTCTCTACACATTATTTCTATTCTAAAATAATAACTTTCAATCGAAAATTTTGAATACTTATTACCAAGAAGTGATTATTAATCAGTACCCCATTCTTATGACAATTTTAAATCTGCGCATGGTCGTAGAATAACAAATCTTGAAAATTGTATTGTATTTAGCTTATCTAAGAACTTTTGTTCCGTATTACATTGTTGATGTTTACATAAAAAATACTTTAGTAAACACAATGAACTAGCCAAAGCGACCTTGCTGCTTTTTCAATGTCATGAATGTACCTTTCCGAAAGAAGGAAGTAAAGGTAAGATGGTTTCATAAAAGAAGTTTGATGTACTATTGTCCCGTTAATCAGACTTCAGATAGAGGGGTTGCTCACTGGCGAACCCAAGTGCACACACCATTTCGAAGAAGAAGATATTTAGAATTTTGTTATTTAAGGCCAGTTTCTAGCTTTAATATTTCAGAAAATATTCCATTTTCAAAAGTGATGCCAATTTTTGTTGGTCCACTCTGTACATGCTGCGTATGAGACAATATTTTCGTGGTCTCGTCTTTCGTTGAATTCTTTCTCGACAATCTACAACAAAATATACTGTATTTAGTGAATTAGCATAACATTTTATTATTTCGCTTTATATTAGTCATATGTCTTAAGACGAAATAAATTAAATATTCGAAACTATATGAAGTCACATTATTATTAAGAATTTATCAATGCTGATTTTGCTGATGAGATGTGCAGCACAGTATGAATTATTCTAAACAGTAAAGTAATGCAATATACAGTACTCATTATAGGCGATAAACCTTTTGGTTTCGCATCCTTGAAATAACGATGATCCCGATAGCTTTTCTAGCCTTAATTTACGGAAGGAAAAAAAACTTGTAGGACGATCATGTCTGTTCGTCCCCCCGCTCCTTATCTCTGTCGTCCGATTTTGACCAAATTTTCAGGATATATAGTGCATAACCTCAGCATATTCGGAAATCAATCCAAATCGACCTAGGTTTCGGATTTCGTCTTTTCATCTTCAGGGAATTTTTATGTTTCATTGAATATCTCCGGAACCGCTTGACGGATTTTAAGCAAATTTTCAGGATAGTATCTGTATAGAGATGTACAAAAGTTCAATAATCAAAACCGACATACGTTTCGATTTTTCTTTACTTCTATCTTCAAGTCAAAATTTTCAACTCTAATTTTCTCTGGAACCATCACTAGGCGCATTTTAGTCAAATTTTCAGGATCAGGATTGTATCAGTATGGCCAAATAAAAAAAAGTTCACTTGTCAGAACCGAACAAAGTTTAGACTTTTTAATTGTTATCTATTCAATTATTCGAAATTCTTTGCTAATTTTCTCAGAAACCATTTGCGGATCTGAAAAAATTTCGGGATCTTAAATAATGCAGGCTAGTAGTATGCTGTAAAAATAGTTCAGCATTTGTAATTTCTATTTTTATATATATATATTTTTACAATTCTTAATTGTACATTGTACGGTTTTATTGCTAAGAATAGTAAGATACCATCCAAAAAATATTGAAAATTCAAAATTAAGGCTTTCATTTTTTCCAGGGGAAATAATTTGTTGCTTGTATTTTATTATGGTTGCTCTGTTAGATTACATTAAGACTTAAAATTAAACTGTAATATGATTTTTTTTAAATATCCAGCTATTTGAACAAGAAGAAAAACATTTGGAAAAAGAATGGCTTATTAGATTCTTACTATAACTACTCCAGTTAAATTCTGTGAAAATCATTGATTCAGTAAATAGTAGGTACTGACTTACAATGTATAATCCAAGGGATGTTATTAAATAAGTACGAAGGTAAAATCATAAGTTCATAACGTTATTTTATTCGATTTAATTTAAGTAGTCAATAAGAAAAACAACAAAACAGAAACACAACAAAACATTTTTTCACTTATACGAATGATATAGAAAGGCAGTAATAAGGCACTTTCAGATTATGTATTTTTGGGTAACAAAATGACATAATAGCTTAAATATGGAATATGTCATAAAAAATTATAATTGCTCCAGCTCAAATTAATCTCTACATACAAGGGTTCAATTTCGTTTATTTTTTATACATTTTCATTTCAATTGTAATTTTGTTTTTATTAGAATCGATGGCACATATTTCACAGGGCTTAATCCATTGCTAGAATAATTCTGTATATAACACTTTAATATTAATTTTGAATTTCATATTTGTATTTTTATTATTTATTGCAATATAGTTATTTCCTCTTATACGACATTTGAAAACGATTACAAACGGTAGGTTTTTTTGGATACATTTCTCTAAAACGTCGTATAGATTAATATGAGCTATACAATCTCGAAAGATAGAGCAAGAAATGACCAATAATATCTTAAATCAGTTTAAATACAGATAATCCATTCACTTTTTAAGCTATGATTGTCAAGTCTGCACTGTGATATACCAGAGTAGAAGTTTCTATGCCAGAAACTTCCACTATAGAGATACTTTAATAGTTCATAGAATTCAATACTTAGGTTACCGTATAACACATTATTTGTGATTTTAGTTGCAAATAATTTATGTGATTCTGAAAAATAATATTTAAATCTATTTTGTAAATGGAAATTGTAAACCCTGTGATGTAGAATAATAAAATGAACTGAAAATGAGACTGTACTATGCATTGGACTTTACCAATGAGTGAAGTCAAACATGTGCCCAGTAGTATTAGCTTCATAAATATTTATTTTGCTAGCTTGCAAACTGATTGATGAATTAATCATAAATTTATAAAGTTATTATCAATAGAGAAACATAAGTTAGTGAAATATTCAAAGGCACAATAACAGAACTTATACAGGGTGGCCGCAAAAAATTGGACCCTTTTATTTCTAAATTAATGAAGATAAAAAGACAAACCAAAAAGCATTTGAAAGATTTTCTTGTTTTATTCCCAAAAATGTATGGTTTTATGATAATCTACGCCGCATTCCAGCCGCTACGGCCTGACAAGTAAAATAAAATGTGAATGACCGTGTCTATAGTGGAAGAAGAAGAAAAATAATATAGTTTATGTAAAGGGACAAGAAAAAAGGACAGTGTTTTTAATTGTTGTTACACGTTGCAAAGGAGTAATAGATATATGTTATAGTTTATAAACAAATATATATATTTTAAAAAACTATTTTGTTGCTGCTTTAGAGGATAATACCAGCACGTTTTAATTTAGTATATAAATTGAAACTTCCACTTACGGAAAACTTTATCCGAAAGGTCGTAGTGGTCGTAATGTGGCATTGATTTCATAAAACTACACATTTTTGGAAACAGAACAAGATTCTCCATCATCTAGAGTTTATTTTGTCTTTCTAGTATCAGGATATTAGAAATTATCACGTTTTTAAACTATTGGTCCTATTTTTTTGGGCCACCCTGTACATGATAATACTGTACTTAACTAATGCTTTTATTTTGCAGTTAAAAAGACATGAAATTTCGTTTATCATCTAAAACATATACTGAATATTTTTGCAAAGAGCACAGAATTATTTTCATTCTATTTTGTAACTGCTGCGTACATACTGTAATATGCAAGGCACAGGATGCTATCGTATATACACTTAATCGATTCATCGTTCTTCTAAATGAGTTTCGTCGTTACCATAATACACATTTCCCATATGGATTCATCTTGCTGCCTTTACGACATTTCCAGATCTCAGAAAATTCTTTGAAATTCTGCAAAGTTCCAGTCACTCTGAATTTTCCAGGACTATGCACTCCAGTAAGAATCTGTTGATGAAGGCGCGTAGCACTGGCTTTCGAGCACCATACCTAGTTGTAGAAGATTACAATATTTTTATATCCTTGTTGTTAATTAATTTTTTGTTGTCAAAATCAATCAAATGCTATCTCTTATACTGAGTGCCTCATTACAGAAGAATGTAGTCTTTTTTTGTTCAATGTAATCACTACTTTTAATTGTTTTAGTGTTTTATTTTCTTATTGCTCAATTAAAGTTTTGAATTTGAAATATTCATATTTTATTCAATTTATTGATTAATAAATATTGCTCTTCATCAGGGTACTCTGGATGGAATTGAGAGTAGTAGGACTCAATATTATATATACCCTATACAAAATCTTAAGGATCTATTCCACTTTAGAAAATTGACGATTTTGACAGGAGAAGTATTGTTTACAATGGTTAAGAGGTGACTCTATTGTCCACCCCTTTGTTAGGTAGCTTAAACTGTCAAACTACCCTAACGAGAATAGGTCCTTAAGATTGTGTACAGGGTATATATGGCAGGGGGAGCTCCCTGCAATCTATTGCGTACCCTGCTCTTTATACTTCTGATATTCCTCCACTTCAATGAATCAATTAGAAGTCAAATGCAATCAGCTTTCTTCATATACATCATTATATCTTTTGTACTGCAGTTTAAAATAATATAAAATAATTCTGCATAAATATTAATGTGTTTTACTGCTGATTTGAGGATGAAACAGTGAAATGTTTTCTTACATGTGCAAATCCCATGAAGAAAAGATGTTCTGGGCTGTATTTTTCTAATCCAGGTAATTTATCCTCTCTACCAACTCTATTCAGATATCTTCTGTATGCGTAGAACGCCTGACGAATTCCACCATTATCAGCGATGTTTTCTCCAAGTGTCAGTAATCCATTCAGCTAGATATATTACACTATTCTTTAACAAGATTTAACTATAGGGTTA
>JAQIWE010005344.1:0-10051 GCA_034698565.1 Campodea plusiochaeta
AAAAATTCAATTTTTATTTTTTGACATTTTTTGTTAAATTTTAATATATTACAAGATTTTAAGTAAATGAACAATTGTATTTACTTTGAAAATTCACCATTTAAACATAGGATACAAAAAATTCCATTTTTATTGCAACTCCAGATCGATATCAGTCTTTTTAATCAGTAATGGTTTACCAAGTGCGTCGACACGAACTTGTAAATACGAGATCAGTGATGGCCACCACCTGTTTAAAGGCTATCATTACAACAATTGTCGGAAAAGGTTAAATGTCTGATATCGGATTTGCGAGATGTCGGACAGAAGTTACAGTACTGTTATTTTAAGCATTTCCTCCCCAGCTAAAGTAAAGTTCCCAATAAAAGTAATAAAATTTAAACAAATTATTTATTTTCAATAGAATAATTGACCATTTTCTCAAGGAATTGCTGCAATATTGCTCGGGGAATTTCTCTCTTTTTATTTTGTTTCTAAAAAGTTCTGTAATTAAAATCACAAAATGAACAGAAAGGAGCGAGAATTCGTCTCCTACTCCTTTAAATGATACATCATTTGGTTCGAAAACAAACTAATTTAAATACTGAAAATTATTTATTTTAATCTGATTTAAGATACTTCTTGGGTCTGGCCACTTATAAAAAACAAACCAATTATCTTCAGGACGTTTCACCTTTATTAATAAAAAGACTTTATCAACTGTAAAACATCTTGTATTTCGTGAATCTTTTCAAACTTTTATTGTACAGTTGATAAAGCCTTTTTATTAATAAACGTGAAACGTTCTGAAGCTATTTAGTTTGTTTCTTATAAGTGACCAGACCCAAGAAGTATCTTAAACACGAATACGTCACTTAATCTCCGTACGTGCATATACCTTAATCTGATATTATGATCATTTTGCGCTATACAGTTTAAAAAGAACTGAGAGAAAACTGATTCCGCTGAAGATAAAAGCAAAATACAGATGAAAATTTATCAATAATTATTTTATTGTTCTTTAATGAAATAATCTATAATGGTCCTATTATTTTATATTGAAAAATAGTATCTTCTTATCATTGCAGAGAACAGAAAATGCTACAGTTTTACACAACAGTCACTGAGTTCAAGTTTGACAATGAACCGTAACAAAATTATACCAGTTGATAATTCCACGAAACAGAAAATATCAAAATCCGCACCTTCTTCGAACACATTATACCAAATCCAAAGAAAATTATTCATTCTTCAAAAAATAATTGGAGGTTTTCCCTCTAAAAATGTATTTTTCAATTCCCATAAAGGATTAGAATTCCGTTTCTGTAGTTTAGAATTTCTATGGAGTGTTTTTGTAGGATTAGTTTTAATAGCTGCACCGATAGGAAGTTTTGTATCTTTGATGCTTGAAAATAATGAAAATAAGAAGAAAAATGAAAATGGGACTTTCGTTGCGTATCAAGCTTTTTTCACTATTTTGGTAAGTAAGATTAAGTTTCAAGATTATGATTTTTTTTTTGTATTACGGTATTGATTTTTTGTTTTGTTTAAAATAATCATTCATTATGATTTTGTTAATAATATTGTATTCAAAGTTTCTCTTTTTTAGTTCTTTCATGTAATTTTTTTTTTTTAATTTTTTTTATATAATTATACTGTATCTCATTTAGGATTTATTGAGATTGAAAAAGAAATCAATGATTAAATTTGGTCATAATATAGCAGTTAATACTACTCTACAGCTTCAGTTCACAAAAACTTAAATCCATAGTTGAAAAAGTGCCAAATGGAACAGATTTTTTCTTCAAGATTCTAAAACTTCTTGCTCCGTTAATATTATGGAGGCATAAATGTAACGTATAACTCTGACTGTATATTATTATATATCTGGTTTTTTAAGAAATTAAATTATTTAGTAAATAATTATTATTTAAATTTTTTTAAGGATAATCTTAGGAAAATGACTATTGCTTTATTAGTATTTTATTTTAGTGTTTCCAAAATCTTACGAACCCAAATCGATTAACCCATCAACAATGACATTCCAATAATTGATAGTCGTCCGTTGTTGACTTATTTGTTTCTTTAACCAGCCTGCGAATTGTATAGAAAATACACAATTTGAACCACCCAAACAAATGGTCAACAATGGGTTTACCTGTCAAAATAGTTTGAAGATATAACCAGTTTGAGTTCGTAAGATTTTGGATGGACTATAATATCCAGAATTTTTCTTATTCAGAACGTCAACAGCCATTACAGATCGTTTAGCAAACTTTTAGAAATATACAACTCGAAAAATGATAATAAATTATATATTATGCAATGTATTGTTTCTGATTATGTGATTGATTTATTCTTCCTATTTTCTTCCTAGATTGGACTTACTTACTCTCAAGTGCTGGTCTCCTGTGCGCTGCCATGTTATGTAAAGAACAAGGTGTAACAGCAGTAGGTATTATGGCAGTGTACGAAATATTCGTAGTACAACGATTAAGAATATGGGATCTTTGGAACATGAAAGGTGTCCCTACTGACGCCGCCACTCGATTGGGAGTGATGGGTGCCGCCACTGTTGCATTGTTGTTACTTAGAGTACACGTCATGGGAGCGCAGTTGCCAGTTTTCACACGGTAAGCATTGTCTAAGTGGAAAGTCATGCATTCGGAAAAAGGTGAAAAAGATATTCGTTTTTTAAGGGAAGATCGTGAAGATTTCTGATTCAGTGAAAATGGTATATTCCTTCGTAAAATGGTTTAATTGTGATTTTATCATATCATTGTTTATTTTTATTATTTTGTCGTATACAGTAATACTACATGTATATCTAGTATGGAGATTAAGTGACAACTAGGTACTTCTTGGATCTTGCCACTTATAAGAAACAAGCCAGTGTTAAAAACATTTTGTATTTTGCTAATTTATCAAACTTTAATTATATACAGTTGATAAGGTGTTTTTTTTAATAAAGGTGAAATACCTTAAGCTATTTGTTTCGTTTATTATAAGTGGCACGACCCAAGAAGTATCTTAAGCACGTATCTATTTCTTACTTCTTTGTTTTTATTAATGTTATTAGTAATAACAGTAAATTGAACTTGAACGTATTGGTCGGCTAAGAATTTCCAAGGGTCAGATCAAGAATTGCTATAGTAGTTTGGATGAGTACCGAAGCACTGAGTATATAAATTTTATGAACATAAATATATTGGATTCAAGTTGTTTAGTTGTATTATGACACAATTGTGTATCGTGAAATGCTCGAAAGCAGAGGTGACGAAATTTAAGGAAAATTGTGAACCTTTGCCGAAATTTCAAACTGTCTAGCATGGAATCACAACATTATATAATTATACAGGGTGGTCCAAAAAACATTACACCTACTTGAGAAGTTTAATTTCTCTTGATATACTGAAGATACAGACTTGTAATGAAAACTAAATGAAAGTTCAGTCAATTGCCTATTCACCCATATATAGCTTTATGATGATTCTACAAGATCAGATGCGCTACAACCTTTTTCCAAAACCTTACATACAAAAAAGTTGCAGGAATTTTGTACAGTTCATATTCCCTTTTTTGATTTTTTCATCTTTTCCTATAGAATTAAATTTTTTAATAGATATCACACGAGGGATAATAGTAATAATAACCTACACAATTAAACTGTTTTATTATTGGAACTGTGAGGCAACTTATTATTGAGAAATTTGAAATATTCTGCCCAACCCGTGCAATGCATGGATCATGGGTCCACGGAAGAAGAAGACGAATCACTTAATTAATCCATCACGATCAGTCACTTTTTACAGCTTAAACTTTGATTTGCCTATATATGGGACAGTATTTGAGATTGAATTAATTTTTATGGGAGCTTACCAAAGGATTATAAAGGAAAATTTCATAGTGATAGATTTCATAAATATTTTCAAACAGCCAAAATTTTAGCAATTCGAAAAAAAGAAAAAAATCAGGCCGTAACACTTCTTCAAGTAAGGTTTTGGGGAAAGAACTCCAGCACAACTGCTATTGTATAGATATTACCATATAACTATACATTTTTTCAAAATGATCTTTTACTTCTATTTCTTTCATTGAATTACAGTAATATAAGATAATAGTCCCACCAAACATTAAGAGTTTATCGTTTCTTGTAAGAAAAATCACTCTAAATTTGTACAACACTGAAAAATAATAATAACTAAATATGTCCTATATTTACTTAATATTTCTTGTTTTGAACATAATATTGCACAAACAATTAAATTTTGTTACATCAGGCTATTTTATTGGTGAAATTAATTATAAAAAAATGAAAAAATAAATCCCTCATCACATTTACACGTTTTTTTTAAAGGCAATTGAAAGCACTTTCATGTGTTTTTTTATTTCTAGACTGTATCTTCAGTAGATCAGGAGAGATTTCATAAATTGGTGTAATTTTTTTTGGACCACCTTGTATATATCATACAGTTTCAAACTTTCATTTAAATTTTTTCATTTAGATTTCTGAGTGATATATGATAAAAATCATTAATTTTGTTTCAAATTTAATATTGTCACGAATGACTAACTTTACCCGTCTCTCATCATACTGACAAACAACAAGTAAAAATCAATGCTGTTGAACAAATACTGTTGGAGTTACTGTAATGCGGGCTTTTAAAATGAGTGGATGACTGTCCACTCCCTATATATAATTATGTTACTCTGATGATTGTTCATCATTGTTATATGGAGTATAGTCTGTATCATCTGCTTTATGCGGGTCATTTATTAGAAGAGTACATTGTTCAGTTTTATAATGAACATCGATAAACTTTTTTTTTTTTTTTAAATGAAGTTTAAAGAGTTACTTGCAGGTAAATTGACTTTTCTGATATTATAACATGGTATTAGTCTTCTTGATATAAATAACTCATATTATTTTTCTTATCTCCCAAAAATCGCCGGTTGTGGAGATATTCGCCTTAGAAAATGAGGTAAAATAAACTGTAAGGTAGCGGAGCAAGCGTTGCCGAAAACGAGACGACTAATGTTATAAATGTGAATAAAACGATTAATTTGCAATATTGTCAAGTCAGTTTGTTACTTCTTCATAGATATGCTCTGATATGTGTTTTTCAGTGACTAATTTGCATGTATTTGCAAGGTAGAAAAGATAAGCAATCAATTTGTGCTACCTTGTAGAACTATCTCAACTTCTATAAATAGAAAGATCTTTTGATGTGTTGGATCAGAAAATGTCAATCCTTTTTAAATATTTTTTTAATAATGTTACGTAGCAGGAAAAAAACGAGAAATTAATTATCTGTAAGTAACACTTTAAGGTTTTGAATTCACAGCTTTGACGGTTCTTCAGTTGACCCAGAACTTAATAATATGTTAAAATAAGGAATGGAGTAATGCTTACTTTCGAGCTACAGGAGCAAAGTTTAACAGGTGCAAAGAGTTTATTACCATAAAATTATGGAAATAATGAAGTAAATTATTATTTCTGATGTAAGATAATTTATTAATTTCAAACCAATCTTGACGTTTTTCAAACCTATCTTGACGAAAAATAAGTAATCATGGTAACTTATATTTGGAATACAGTGAAAATCATTTATATGGATTTTTCGTACAGATCAGAGAATAGAATATTTCTAATCCTCTCCTACTGAAAATGTTCTTGGAAATTGAATCCCTGTTTCTCGAATACTTCTCTATAATTTTTCTAATTGATTTCTAGACTCTTGTGGTTTATATCCTTTCATTCTGACTATGTTATGTAAAATTACTTCTCTTGCGCTTTATTTACATCTTACGTTCCAAAGATGACTGCAACAAATTTCAGAAATCTGGTTGTCCTCAATCAATGGATAAATAAAGTACCGATATATCAGAAATTTTGGAATCCAGATAATTTGGCAGGTCTCATTAAAAACTTATATGATAAAAAGATATATGATAAAAAAAATTACATTTTAGTATATTCAATTATTCATGTTTAAGCTCTCATGCTGAGTATTAACATTTGACATATTTGATGGACTCCTATCTGAGTAAATGAAAGAGAATTTCCTTATTCGTAAGTTTTCGAGTTTATTGTAAACACATTTTCAAACAGTACAAAATTTCAATAGTTAATGGCAAATATAAACACACATAAATATGCAAACAATTTAAAGTTATGGCTTCAAGATGGATTCTAACGATTGAAAATTTTGTACGGTTTGAAACTGAGTTTACAATAAACTCGAAAATTTACGAAGGAAATTCTTATTCATTTACTGAGGTAGGAATCCATCAAATATGTCAAATACCTTTTAGAATTTTCACATTCATGCCGTTGTTACTTACGTTTAGAATACAGCATACCTGTATATGTACTGATGAAATACTAATTTATTTCTGAGTTCTAATCTAACCTTTGAAACTTCTAAGTACCACTAAACGATTTCTCACTAATTTTATTTCAATTTTAAGTGCACTCCATTAGAAACATTCGTGAACGTCCAAGAGAATCCATTTTGTATTTAAAGGAACGCGTCAAGAGCAATTTTTATTTTAAACTTTTTCTTTCAATCACCCCCCCCCCCCCTCCCCAATTACGTGTAAAAGCTTTCTCTACTACGGAAAAGACAGCCATTAAGCATTACTGAGGATTTTTTTAAGCAGGAGCATCGAGCATTACTGTACTACGTTGGAAAGACTGCCAATGAATGCTGGTGGAGAAAAAACGAACTTAAAGAGAATAGAATGGGAGTTTTTTTTGTATCGGAACGAGGGGAAGGGCTATCGATCATTATTTTAAACTATGAGATTCTGTAGATTTGAATAGGATCTTTTCGAAATCTTAAGAGATTACTTGAGAATCACGAGATTTGACATTTGCGAGGGAAATTTTATTATTTGAAAATAATTTCAACTCACGCATTTTCAGAGGCTGAATCATTCTTTTGGAGTTTCAAAAAGTCTCGTCTCGGTTCCAGTCTCGTACTGCTGGTCTCAGTCTCGTCTAATTCAGCTCTCGGTCTCGTTAAGTTTTTGAGCTTTATGGTAATATTATTATTAAACTGTAGAAATACACAATTTCACGAAATTTTTATAGTGAAAACGCGAAATTTGTTGTTTTCTGCTCATGCTATTGATATATGCAGTAAGTTACTCTGAGCGATTTAATGAGTATATAGTGAATTAAAAACATTGAAGCTATTAAAAGTTTATGAATTTTTAACTTTTAGCAGATACTGTAATCCCGTACCTGAGCAAGACCATGACGAGACCTGGTCTCGGTCTCGTTCAATATTCGTGGTTTCGTCTCGTTAGAAAATGTCAGTTGCGGTCTCGTCTCGTTAAAAAATCGCAGTTTCGGTCTCGTTAAACGAACGAAACTTGCCTGGTCTCGGTTTCGGCTGGTCTCGTAGAAACCCTATTATTTATTATACGAGGATTTGGAATACTGTATCCAGGGACCCTCGAACTCCTTTTCGGCAAGGGGGGCGAGATCAGACTTAGAGAAGGCGAAAATGATAAAGAGCTGACAGAGACCGTCCGCGAAGCGCCACTAAGGGTGGCGCGAGCGAAGGAAATTTTGAAAAATTACAGTGAAAACTCTCGGTTTTAGACCATTTTCACTATATTGTGAAGAATTTTGGTCACATATTTCTAAAAAAAAAAAACAGTTTTGATTATTATTAATGTCATTTGTCTGCATTTTATCCCCATGAAATAATTTTATTTGCAATTCCAGGAGGGGCGACGCCTCTCCTCAAATTTAACAAGAGGGGCGGTCGCTCTCTCTGCCCCCCGGTTCCGGGTCCCTGACTTTATTACTATACTATTATTATTTATGTTACTCTTTTTATTGCTAATTTGCATAACTGAGTATATTAGAGATAGGAAACCACATATTCCAATTTTCAAAGATTTTGTCGAGATTCTGAAACTTCGGAGAACATTCCAAATCTTCTACGAGGATTTTGAATTACAGAATCGAGATTTCGAGTCTGTAGGAGATGCTGAGATTCCTTGCTGCCAGAATTTTGGTGAAAGATATAGAAATTTGGTTTTCTAATTCGAAATATTTGAAATCGTAAACATTCCAGGATTACAAAGAGATTTGTGGAAGGTTAAAATTACGTGATCATTCGTAAGTTTATTAAAGAGTGTAGATTATTTTCCTAATTTCTATAATAGAGAGATTAGAAATACCAGATTCATAATCCAGATTAAGGCATTAAGCTTATTACTAATTTTGTGAAAAATCTGATATGTTACAAATCGACAAATCACATCGATTCGAATTAGATGAATTTCTGAATAATACTGTACCAACTTCAAAATTACAGTTTCTCGGAAATTGACATTCCCCTCGATCGTATATTGGAACATTGGAATAGAACGTTTCCATAGTATCCTGTAAGTGTTGTTGTTAGGCAACCTATGAGTGTTAGTGATGCTGCTAGGTTGCATACTCTTCAGGAGTTCATTGCACTCTCTACTGCTATTAGCAAATAAATGGTTGGAAATAGGAATGAATAGAAAGTAGTGCTTGTTGATCATGTTCAATCCAACTTTCAGCATTCGGAGAAGTCTTTATTGCGATGTGAAGTTTGGAGTATTAAAGTTTCAATATTAGGGTTTTTCTTACGGAAATAATTAATAGCTTGGGATTTGAGTTAAAAGGTTACTTGCATATAATGAATTTACGGTTTTCTGTGATTTTCTTGTACCTTATATTATTAAAGATTTTTTACAAAAGGTTTGACATTTTTTGACCCAACGGATCAAGAGATATTTCTGTTCATATAGTCGATAGATTTTTCACAAAGTAGCACAAATCGACCTGCTTAATTTTGCTGCCTTGCGAAAATATGCAAATTATTCGCTGAAATACACATATCAGAACACATATCTATATTAAGTAATAGCAAACCAACTTAAAAATAATGCAAATTAATCGTTTTATTCATATCATACCTTACGGCTTATTTCTTGCATTTTCTAAGGTGAATATCTAAATAACCAGTGATTTTTGTGAGGTAAGAAAAATAATATGAGTTACTTATATCAAGAAGACTAATATTGTTATAACATCAGAAAAGTCAATTTAGCTGCAAGTAACCCTTTAAGTGAGAAAAAGTCAGAATTAGATTAATACTTTTATTATGTAATAAATTTTATTACTAAAAATTATTCATAATGCGTCGTCTTGTTATAATTCTTCTTCTACAGAACTCATGATATTTATTCCTCGCAGATTTACTGTGAAATTGAAAATTAATATAAGAAAATCTCTTCTTTTTTCCAAAACAAAATAATCTTACAAAATACTAGAATGTAAATCGAAATGAAGTACATCACCGTCAAGAATGATTTTTATGAGTTCTGAGATGACGATGTGTACATCAGTGTTGATACCTCATACTGGAAATCTGGAAGTTTTCTGAATAAAGAACCTTTCGGTTTCGTATAGACTACATTTCACTCTCATGTTAGATATCTGAAAATGAAAAAATAAAAAGAAATAATTCATATATAAACAAGTAGAATTAAACGCTATTAGCGTTAATAAAGATGCTACCATCAAAGAAAATGAAACAAAATCGACACTTATTTATAGATCAGAATAAATTGTCTTTCGAATATATTATTCTTTTATACGTAGTTTCCTGTACCTGTCTCTCACCAATATCAGAATATTATTGAATTGAAATTCGCCAAAGTTCGATCGATCGACTTGAAAATGTGAACTGGATTAATTTTTCTGACAATTTTTCTACACACTTCCCTGTACCTATCTATAGCCGTTTAGGAGTTGTTTTACGCTGCAGACGGACGGACACGCTTTCTGCGCTTCGCCGCCGGTCGCATCTAAAAAAAAAACGCCATACTGTCTGTAAAATAGTTGGGAAAATAAATGATCATTTCAATTTTCAATCAAGAAAATCATTACAGTAAATAACATACTGTCGTTCCCACCGTCCAACTTTTCCACGTGTATCTCATCCCTTCATCCTTCAATAATTCCAATCAACCCCCCCCCCCCTCCACCACCTTTCCACCACATCAAAAAACTTATTCC
>JAQIWE010005345.1:0-10050 GCA_034698565.1 Campodea plusiochaeta
GTCACATTTAATTATAGCATGCATAAATTATAAAACCACTTATCTGATTCCGTGATCGTAACATTCCTTGATATAATGCACATTTGAAGTACTTAACGAAGTGGGAAATGCTTCCTCTTCTCACATGTAGCCGATCGTCTGCTTGCCGATGTTGATGATGCAGTCTCCACCCGTTCAGTTCTTTAGAACGCGGCGCAAAACCTTTGATTTTATTTCTTTAATTTTTATTTCCTTGTACTGTTGTTGATCGTGTCATTATGTACAAAACTATATTTTAAAAACAATTAATATTATAAAAATAATATTAATATAATAATGAATGGTAAAAGCTACCATAATAATAGTATGAGATTTAGAAAAAAAAATATTAGGAAATCTCATATTATTTTATTAGTGTAAAAGATACAACATTGAAAATATATTAAAGTAGAATAATTATATTATCTTCATTATAATATTAATAAGTTTAGATAAATTTCTCATATTATAGTTTATCGCTGGAATTCAGTTTTCCTGTAATAATTCTGAAGTTATAATTATTATAATACACAAAAATATTAAAGAGATTAATTTTATTCTTTCATTATTTTAACATTTAAGTATACGAATTATGGTACTTGAATGAAAGACAGCAGTATACAAAATTAATTTCTATACTACATTATTTTTTGCAATATAACTTATTTCCCAATTCTTATTTTTTCAATTATGTAATGTTTATGACATGTATTATTTATATAAAAATATTTTATTGGTATAGCATCAATATTTAATTTGGAGGAAAAAATATTAGCATGTCAAGTATGATTTCACAGCATGTATATAATTTCCTTTAAATATTACATTTTCCCTATACATGTTTATTAACAGAATCACATAAGTAATTGTGCATCATAAAAAAAGTATTTGAGTAAAAAAAAAGACATGCAAATTAGTGGAAATAATTTCAGGTTCTATTTTATTATTTTTTGAGGTTGAGTACAGTAGGCCTATAACTATAGGTATAAAATATTTTTCTTAGTTTTTTTATTTTAATTTTAGAGCACATTATCAATATTATTGTGCTGTTCTGTATATTATATGTGAAACAACTTTATTTAATTGCTGATAATAAAGTAAAAAGTCACTAATATTGTTATGTTCAATAAGACTGAATGATACATTAATAAGAGAATAACTATCAAATTCTATTGTAGCACTCAGTTTGAGTGCATAAGATAATAATACAGAATGATATAAAAAAATACTCTAAATACCGTATATTGTAATAATATGAGCAAGCAGGATGTTCTGTTTCTAGTAGAACAGTTCTAATATTAATGATAACATAATTGAAGTGTGTTTTTAAAAATATTCAGCTTCACCAATTATAAATTTACCATGCATTATATATTTGAAGAATATGTGAATCAAACTATTAAATTTGTAATCGCTGCTTTTATATAGTGTAGATAATAATACCCCAAAGCATTTAAAAATATATTTTTAACCTGAATAATGCCTAAAAATTCATTAATTATTATCTTACTCCAGTTTAGGATAATAATCCTACTCCAAACTGTGCAGCATCCAAGGACGGTGAGTAATGGCAAAATTAGCGAGAACAGCAACAAATCAATATAAGCATCATATAATAATTGATCCAATACGGTATTCTGATTCAGTACAGTATAATTAGTGACATCACAAAATGAAGCCTAATTATGACTTATTTTACCTGGTACCATATATAAAAAACTTTTTTGATATTGACGACATACTTTAATTTGTGAAAAGTTTTCGTAATATTTTTAAGTACTGAAATCTCATGAAATTTTTACGTTTTAAGAAAAATGTATTTCTAAGTCATAAAAATCTCATGAGAATTTAAAAAGGTGTCATCAGGAATCTGAAATCTGATGAGAAAGTTTTAAAATCTCATGAGAAATTTACTTTATGAAATCAGAAGGTTGTGAGATTTTTTTAAATCTCATGAGGTTTAAGAAAATCTCACGAGAAATTGATTCCATGAGAAAAATATCTCACAAGATTTTGATAATTTCTCATGAGAATTTCAGTTTCTCATGATATTTTGGAAAATACTCATGAGAAAACACAATATTTCATGAGAAATTGGGCATTTCTCATGAGTTATTTCCATAACGGCAATACCAAGACTGTGCACTCCAAGACTCTTGTACAAGACTCTTGGGTAAGATTTGGGTATTGGGTATAAAATAATTATGAAGAAATAAATGTTATGTTTAATAATATTAGGATGTATATGTTAAATATAGGGTGATGTGAGTGACAGGGAACGAAAAATAGGTGACGTGCTTATTTTATTTACTTTTTATGGTATCGTATCCCAAGACTAAAACCAAGACTAAGGACCCAAGGGACTCTTGGGTTAGTCTTGGGTGTAAAAAAAACTGATGAATAAATAAATAATTGTTTTTAAGATTGTCTGGATATATAAATTGATTAATAAGCAGGACGTAATATCAATCAAAAAATTGTAATAATGCTTTAAAAATTCGGGGATTCCCAAGACCCAAGACTCTTGTAAAAGACCAAGACTGGTACACCCAACCGGGCAGATCTTGGTCTTGGGAACAAGACCATGACCAAGACATCCTCAAAAAAAGTCTTGGGACTCAAGACCAAGACTTGGTCTGTCTTGGTCTTGGTTTGAAAAATACTAATCATAAGGTGTCCAGTTTACTATCTTTTTACGCAGTCTAGTGTCTTCTATCCTGTGCACATGCCCTAATTACTTTATTTACTGTCCTTTTATGAACCTGATTATGTCCTCCTCTTAAATGAGCCAAAATATGATTGAATGGACACATTATGGTACAAGACGGTCAGGAAAACCCAAAATTAGATGGAGAGAATGATGAAGTCAATAAAGATTTAAGAATCCTACTACAAAGAAAGGAGAGCTGGATTACTAATCCTCTGAATAGTAATGTACCTTGAAGAACATTGTTGAGCAGACAAAATCAAATCAAGGGCTGTAGCACCAATGAAAGAAGATGAAGAATTCTGACTGACAGTATTATTTGACTATTACCATTCTTTGGAGATTGAATGCACCGATTCCCACTATCTTGATTTGAACATTTTTAAGCAAAAATAAATAATTAAATATTAAGTTTTCTTTTAATTGTCCATTAAAAAATTGTTTTATTATCTTTTTTAGAATGTTTATATTGTCGCTCATGGGCTGATGGGAAATGTACGCACACTTCGTACAATCCTTCATGCAACACAGGTAAGTTGCATGAACAGATCTGGTTAATTGCTGCAATTAAGATGTCTGTGGCGAAAGCAAATTTAATATTAAAATTGTGAATGAAAATTAATATGTCCATCTCTGGCACACTTTTAGATATATTTTTTTAAATGACATTGCTTCAGGCCTTTTAAAATGACATTGCTTCAGGCCTCAGGCACACTACAATGTAAAAGAAGTACAATAATAAGAAAAAATACCTTTTTTTAAGTTTTTTCAGTAATTTTCATGATTAATGTTTTAATCGAGAAAATGACATTAACAGTTGTAATACCACAAGAGCAATGAGTATATCCCATGATTTGGTTTTGTTTACAACGAGAGGTATACTCTAGCAAAACCGCGAGTGCCCTGAGGGTGGGGGCACGAGGTGCATTGCTGAAAGATTATACCTCGAGTTTTAAACAATAGCAAATCATTGATATACACTTTATTTAAGATATTAACTGATCCCTTTCTTTAAACAATGCTATAATTGCCATAAAGATTTTATTTTTATCAACAGGTGAATACACCGAACTGAATATACCGCCTGGTTCTGTATATTCGCTTAATACGAATCTGATTGGCTATTGAAATGAAAATAAAAATCACGGATTGGTCGAGATCTGCAGAAAAAAGGAAACGTAATCATGAGTGAAATTATCTATGCAACAAATAATTTTTGACTCTTGATTCCGGGAACAACCATTATTTTTTAATCTAACAATTTGAAGCTACAATATAAACCGGGTAGCTTTCTTCAAAATCATTGAATTACTTCAGACTTAAATTAAAGTTATAAAAACTGAAAATTTCGATTAAGAATTTGTAAAAAATTTCTGAATGCAAAAATTTGCAGAAAATTTAAATAACTGATATTGTATTTTAACCACTTCTGAAACATTGCTATTTTTCATGTAGTTTGCGATACAATTTACAGCGATTCAGTTGGAGCACAGAAGCAAGCAGAATGTAGAACAACATATGAACAATGTATGAAAGGTGAGTATCATACTGTATAAATATGAAATTTACAAATATGTACACCTCAATTTTTCATTTTCTTTAAATATAGGGTAATCATATTTTTTTAAAGTAGATTTTGTACGTCTGTCAATGTCTCTAAAGTAATTTCAAGACTGTTGCAAGTAATGTAAATATAAAAAGTAATGTTGAAAAAATCGAAACCAACGGATTGACACAACGTATGTTTTAGACTTCTCAGAGAAAGGTCTAATACTGTACAACTGCTCACTTCGTACTTCTGACCGACAATCAAATTGTTCACGATTTCATATAGCATCAAGTATTTTAACCAACATGCACGGGTGGTATAGGAATTTCCACCTATAGCAAAATAATATTCTTTTTAGTTATTAACAAAATCCCAATTTGATTTTATATACAATTTATTTAATGAATTAAAATAACTGGAGACATTTTTTTTACAAATGAAATCATTTAATTTCTTGTGATATTTGTGTAAATCACAAGTATGTTTCCTGTATTATATTCTATATGGAATCCTTATAATATTATTACCAGTAAATGGTGACAAGGGATGATATGCCGTGAATTAGGATTTCTTTATCTTTCTTGACACTTTTGCTTTTCAAATAAAAAAAAATCTACATAGGAAATTAGTTAAGTTGTGATGAATATGACAAAACTTGAAATTGTTATACTTAACATTATATTTTAATACTCAAATTAACTGCAACTTAAATAATATTTTGATATTTATTTACTTTTTTCTTTATAGATAACCCTAGTTGCGCTGCAGGTTATCAGGTATGTGTTAACAAAATTGCTAATGCTACACAAGATGCTAATCAGGGTTTGTCAGACTGTAACACTGGTAAGTATTACGAAAGTTACGAGTATTATTATTATTAAAAGACATAATTATTAATAATACTGGTGTAGACATATTATATTTTCCTATAATTTACATTAAAACATTGCGTTGATTATGTATAACTTAAGAAACATGATTTCATTTAAAGAAACTGGGCAGCGAAATAGATTTACTTTAATTTTATTATACTTGTGGTATTTTTTTTTTTATTAATTTTTGGTATAAAAATTATCATCCTACTATTTTCCTTTCAAAAATCAGCATGAGGGTAGCTACCTGTGAAGTGAATTTTTGGATCTCAGCATCTAATACCTTCACAACAACCAAATTGCTTTTATTAAATAAATAAATTTATTTTAAGACTTTCAAAAAATAATGATCAAATTCAGACTTATGGTTCACAAGTTATAAGTTCCGAAAGATTTTGGAAATGAGGTTCACATGTAACTCAGGCGAATATCTGTGAACTTCAGGTGGGCGTACCTCCAAAATGGCTGAACCGATTTTGTTCATTCCTTTTTTCAAAAACCATCAAAAAATTTAATAAAACATACTATTAACAGAACTCAAAAAGTAGAAAATGGCTGTCTAGTCCCTTTAATATTGTTCATCTGGCAAATGTTATATAACTGCAAGGCTATTTTGAACAATATATATTAACCTCTACAGCACTTTAATAAATCAATTTTGTAAACGATAACATGAGGAGGTGATTTCATGCAGATTTGCGAAATGTAATAAATTATTACAGCTATGAAAAGACACTGAAAAGTTCATACTGTACTCAGTCATTATTTGTCAATGTAATAATCATTATTATGTATTATATGATAAATTATAACTTTTGTGAATAATTTTATTTCATTTTTAAGGTTGCTGGAATAATTTCTGTAATAATACTGGACTCAATGGAACTTATAATTATCAATGCTATCAGTTCACAAATTATACAGATTGTACAACAAGTAAGTAAAATTATTTTAAGAGCTGAATGATTGTAAACTGTGTAAAAATATGAATGGAAAATAAGTAACGTCTATTGTTGTAGAATAAATTTCATAAACTTTAAAAAATTTAATAGGGCAAGGAGAACCAAAATTTCACTTAATGTTGTTCAATTTCTTCAGAATTGCCTAACAAACACATATCAGAGCATATCTATGAAGGAGAAACAAAGCTGCCTTAACAACAATACAAATTAATCATTTTATTCACATAATCGTAGTTGCCTCGTTTTCGGCCACGCTTGCTCCGCTACCTTACAGCTTATTTTACTGCATTTTCTAACGTGAATATCTCCAAAACCGGCGATTTTTGTGAGACAAGGAAAATAATATGAGTAATTTATATCAAGAAGACTAATATTATGCTATCATATCAGAAAACGCAATTTAGCTGCAAGTAACCCTTTAACAAAAGAGTACAAGATTAGTAGTAATAATTATTATAACAATATATATTTAATTTTTGTTTATTTTCAGCATGCCAAGCTAATTACAATGGAACTCAAGCAGTACAAGCTCAGTATGCTTGCAGTGCTGTGCAAAATAAATGCAATTTTGGTAAGATTTAAGATTATAAGAGAGTTTTGTGAAAATGAAAAAAAAAAATACTAATACGTGATTGTTGTTGGTATATAATTAAATCCATTCTGAAATATGGAAATAGTTATTTTTATGTTACGCCTATAGATTGCAAAATTAATATAGATATCTGAGTTCAATAATGAGATAATTTATAATCTCTCGGTACTATTCATATTCGATGTCACATTGTATAGTAAACCAGTATTTTTTATTTATGTAAAAATTCATACAATTTTCTGGTCATAATTATTTCAATTTTAATTTCAGGTTGCACTATAGCGAGTGACAGATGCACATGTGCCTGTGATGACAAATTCCCTGAAGATCAAGGTGGAAACACTAAATGCAAAGTCACGTGTCAGAATCAACTTTCAACTTGCAGTTGGATTCAAGATTATGGTTACCCCATTCCATATTATGGGGGTGGTATTGAATGAGATATCGTCCAGTTTTAAAAGAATTGGTGTGGCGATTTTCTTTATTTCTGTTTTTAAATGGTGTTGGTTTATGCATGTTATGAATGTTAATGTATTGATGAAGTTGAATAAAATACTACTCATTCATTTTTTGTATTTTATATATAATATTTATTATAACCATATGATTCATTATTATCAATTCTTCTTACATGTAGGTTTAACCAACACTTACAGAAACGTGCTGTTCCTACAGGACAAGCCTTTATTAATGGGAATATTTTAATAACTATAGGTAAAATGAGTGAAAATTTTCAGTTATATAAACCAGTAATAAACATTATTAAAATAATCTTTTTTGAATTGCATAACAGAAATTTAAAATACTGTTAATTGTTTTGTATATCCAAAAACTTCCTCTCTTTGTATGTACAGTTGATAAAGTTAACTAGAAACGTCCTGAAGAAAGAGAGTAGTTTCGTAAGTGGTAAAACCCAAGAAGAAGTATTATCAAATATAAGAATAAATATTCCACTCCTCTGTTGTAGTATAATTGTCATTCATAATTCATCGATACGTTCATGACCTAAATGTGAAGCTTATTCATCGAAGTGATTAATCAGAAGAGAATGGTATAAACAAGAGAGTCATTAGCGAATTTACCTTCTTCATTCTTTCACAAAGAGATGGAAGGAGTATCAACTCTATATATCCTCAAATTTTGAGAAATAAAATCTTAGACAGATGAAATGTCACCAAAGAATCCGAAATTTGAAGTAAAAAGGCTAAATGTTTTTACAAACAATTGGTAAAATTTACAACTTCTGTTGGATCATTTCATATCAATTTTTGATAAGCTATAATATTCTTCAGTGCAGTAGAGATGAGTGGAGGCTGTAGCAGTAACTCTACAACATATTGCATAAAACCGTAATGTTACAAAAAAAAAATCATCCACCTTCGCATTATTGTTTCAAGAAGTGAATTTATTTTTATATCAATAACCGAAAATGGAGAGTATGCAATTTGAAGTTCTGAAGTATGTTCAATGAGAAATAAGTTACATGCCTGCCCATTGTCAAAAACAGTCCTACGTTTGTGGATATCACGGGTACAAAACCACCTACTGCTTAACCTCAATTTCTCTAATATTCAGTGTAGTATATTTTCATGTGATATTTACATTAATTATGTGAGATTTGCTAGTACTTGACTCTCTTACCAATTTAATTATTCAGTAAGTGGAATTTAGGAAAAGTTTTTAGGAACATCGTACCCATTGCCTAAAATGTGGTGGAGTTACAGTATTATTTTGATTTACCTGTATTATATTAGTTTTAATAACAGAAGAGTGCCTACCTATACTTTGCAATACACACTATGCATTATAAGTGCCACACGCCTCACGATTTTTGGGATTGCATCTCATTTTTTAACTGATGACGCGGAATTTGTTGCTAATAATATAAAATTTCTGACCAAATTGTATATCGAAAAAAAAAAAGTAATTGTAACAGCATTTAATCGGTCTCATTAGCAGTGCACAACCTGTAAAATTGGAAGCTTCCTATAAGCAATGGTCTCCTCACTGAACCACTGTACAAATAAGAAAAAGTTCATTATTCCTCTGCTCGCATCTGTCTGTATGTCTGTTTGCCCGGTATAGAAATCAGCGTACAAACAAGTTACAGATCGACAACGATATCAAACAAGGCTAATTTTCTTACGAGAAGACTACCTACGCTATTTAAAATTACTGAAATTGCTTTTGGAATCCAATATTAATTACGTCCTAAATATGTGAATTATTTTCATTTGAGGATGACATTGTATAAATGTTGAAATATTATGATGTTTTAAATTATATTGGTTGCTTTGTTACTCCATCTCTTACACTATTTAAAAATATGCAGTCAGGACGAAGTTTCCACATTGAATTGAATTTCAATTCAAATTCTATGAAACATTGTTCATCATTCTTCAAATTTTGTGATGAAACTAAATAGAGGTACTGAAATTTATTTCTTACTGAACATACTTCAGAACTTCAAATTGCATACCCTCCATTTTCGGTTATTGATATAAAAAATAAATTCACTTTTTGAAACAATAACGGAAGGTGCATGATTTTTTTTTTTGTAACTTCATTGTTTTATGCAATATGGGTGAGACGCTTCCAGTTTTTTCTACAGCCTTCACTCATCTCTACTGCACTGAAGAATATTATAGCTTGTCCAAAATTGATATGAAATGATCCATCAGAAGATGGAAAATTTACCGACTGTTTGCAAAAAGTGTATCCTTTGACTATAAATTTCGGATTTTTTTTGTAACAGTTTCTTATTTCCTAAAATTTTATTTCTCAAAATTTAAGGAGATACAGACTAGAGTTGATACTCCTATCTCTTTGTGAGAGAATGAAGAAGTTGAATATATTCGCTAATGGCTCTCTTGTTTATACCCTTCTCTTCTGATTAATCACTTCGGTGAATAAGCTTCACGTTAAGGTTATGCTGAGCATATCAACGAATTATGAATGACAGTTATACTACAATAGAAGAGTGGTATATTTATTCTTATTTTAGATAATACTTCTCCTTGGGTTTTACCACTTACGGAAGTTACGGAACTACGCTCTTTCTTCAGAACGTTCCTATAGTTAGCTAACTTAGTTTTATCAACTGTATACATACAAAGAGAGGAAGTTTTGTGATATACAAAACCATTAACAGTATTTTAAAATTTCAGTCATGCAATCCAATAAAGATTGTTTTAATAATGTTTATTACTGGTTTGTATGACTGAAAATTTTCACTCGCTTTACCTACAGCAGTTATTAATGTACTAGCTTTGTGCCTACCGCAGTACTGCGGCAGTAGTTACGGGATCCACAAAGCCCTGAGTGTTATTTCCAGACCATAAAGGGAAGTG
>JAQIWE010005346.1:0-10050 GCA_034698565.1 Campodea plusiochaeta
TTTTTATTAATTGGTATGATACATTAATGACATTATGAAAAGATAGAAGAATGTTGTTTTACATGTATAATCCAAAATGGTATTTATTTTTATGCTTCGTTCATATGTTAAATTATAATAAGCATTAAACTAATTGAACTTTTGGTTTCTATAGGCGGCCATTTTGTCTTTTAATCGACGGGTTTTTCATAAATAAATTCGAATATTATCATAAAGAATGGAACCCAAAATTGAAATATCGATTTTCGACTTTACCTGATGAATAATCAAAATTTCGAATTTCGACCACTATATGACCTTGAAATTTAGGTGCAGCGCTCTTAACTGGACATAATGAAATTTTGTTTTTCTGTGATTTTCTTATAATCATTCTAGTTATTATATGTGTTTGTTTAAATAAGACAATTCTTGCAATTTCAAATATAATTTCTGAAATTGTCCGAATACTCTGGTATGGTACTTTCCACAATACTAAAGGCTGTTCTAAGATTTCTTTTTTAAAAAGGGAGGGAGAGCACAAGTAATAGTAGATTTTTGTCGTATCTGAACCATAATTATAAAGTGTTTTAGGAGTATCAGACTATTTTAATGAAATGTTTCAGAATTTAGAATTTTTTGTCTATCTTTTAACCAAAAAAATGCAGATTTTAGCTTATCGTTAAGTTTCTCAAAAAAAAAAAAACCTTGCTCCAATTTTATATAGGCCTATTAAAGGGTTACTTGCAGCTAAATTGACTTTTGTAATATTATAACATAATATTAGTCTTAACTTGATATAAATAACTCAGATTATTATTCTTACCTCCCAAAAATTACCGATTGTGGAGATATTCACCTTATAAAATGCAAGAAAATGAGCTGTAAGGTAGCGGAGCAAGCGTGGCTCAAAATGAGACAACTATACTGTTATGTGAATAAAATGATTACTTTGCATTATTTTCAAGTCAGTTTTGTTACTACTTAATAGATATGTGTTCTGATATGTGTTTTTCAGCGAATAATTTGCATATTCTCCCAAGGCAGCGAAATTAAGCAGGTAGATTTGTGCTACCTTGTGAAAAAATCTATCGACTATATAAACAGAAATATCTCTTGATCCGTTGGGTCAAAAAATATCAAACTATTTGTAAAAATTCTTGAATAATATAAGGTACAAGAAAATCACATAAAAACGGAAATTCATTATCTGCAGCAGGTAACCCTTTAAAGAAAGGTAATATATTGAACAAAACATCATTATTTCTAACTATTTTATATAGAAGTAGGAGAATTTTGAATTACAAAACGAAGCTATGAAATATTTGACAATAAAATTGAGTTTTATAATATTATCATTTACTCATTTTGCAAGATGGGATTGATTGATAACATAAATGTGCTTTTTAACCAACATTTTTTTTTTCAAGTTTTGGTGTTGTTTTAGTGGTGCTTTCGAAAATGCTGTTTATTTGATATTTGCACAAGAAAAATTATTAATATTATTATTATGTAACACTATAACTTTTCTACTTTTTTATAATTAATTTCATCAAGAAAATAGGCTGATGTAACAAAATTTTATTGTTTGTGCAATTTGTATAAATTTAGAGTGATTTTTCTTAAGATTTACAAGAAATAAACCTACCAATAAACTCCTAATGTTTGGTGAGAATCTTATTATTGTAATTCAATGAAAGAAATAGAAATAAAAGATCATTATGAATAATAATAATAATATAACCCTAACATTTAGACTATTGTTGATCAGTGATATTAAAATTAATTTGTGGTAATATTAAAATGAATTTCAGTAGATTATAACTGTCGAAAATAAAGAATATTTAATTTATTCCAGTTTATAATATGATTACTTTCAGATATAACTGGTTCCTTTTGGTTAGATCAAGTCAGCGACGGAGCAGATTCAAATTATTCTGCAATTTTAAGCAAGAAAATGCTATATAATAATAACAAATTTTGTGCGGAATTTATTTTTAACCAAAATGAAATATCGCCAATATCTTGTGATGATAGCAGAAAGTACATATGTGAGAAATATTCACCCTCTAATAGTAAGTCAACTACAGTGAATATAGTCCGTTCACAAACGTTATTTCCACCGACAAAACAAAGCGGCTGGTTTATCCTTGAGACGGGTGACTTATCAATTGTAATTTTAATCCCTCTTTTCAAAGAATCATTGTTAGGTAATTGTAAGTACATGTAAACACACTGTGTTTTGACAGTTATCGTCTTGAGTCAGGATTTTATAAATTTAAAGGATATGCCTGTGGAAATAATGTTTGTGAATACACTATAACTTCTGAACAGTAAGTAGGAATATGATCATTCTTTTTTTTTTAAATCTTAAGTAAATTAATTTATTTAATAAAAACTATTTCATCATTTTGAAGTTATTAGATTCTGAGATCCGAAAATTCACTTCACAGGTAAGTCCTCTCATGCTGTGTTTTACAAATGTCCATATCTCATGAACGAAAACCAGTAGAGTGATAATTTTTATACCGAAAATAATAAAAAAAATACCATCAGTGAAATAAAATTAAAGGAAATTTATTTCGCTATCCAGTCCCTTTAAGCTTTGATGTTAAAATTAATGTACATCCCACGTGACACAAAACAATTTTTAAAGCAGTCTCACAGTATAAAATTATAAACTGAAAAGAGTATTTCATGCTGCAACTAAAATATTGTCTACACAACTAAATAAGCTTACCATGTTACCCAAAGGTATATTAGCTTGATATCGTCACTAGTTTTCTCATCTGGATCTTTCACTATAGCCATCTGCTGTGCAGTATAATCATTTATAACTTCCATACCTTTACTTATACACTCGGATTCAATATCTGATGGTACTATCATACGGGAAACATTAATTATTCGAACTGTTGGATTATCTATGACTTTTCTTAACCAACCTGTACCACTGGAGAGAGGAGGTGTAATTAATTATTTTATATTGTTTTAAGACTACCATAGTAAATACACTGTAAATTAAATAATTAGGGAATGCAAAAAATAAATTAAACCGACTTGACTTTACGTTAGAATAATAAATTAAGCACAAGAAAAAATTCACCTCGAGTGGCAATCGAACCCACGACCTTTGCATTACGCGTGCACTGCTATGACCACTAAGCTACTGAGGTACATGCTTTTCGCTTGTGCTTAATTTAGTATTATAGCTACAATTTTTTCTTGTGCTTCATTTATTATTCTAATGTAAAGTCAAGTCGGTTTAATTTATTCATATCCACACTGTAAATTAGCTTAGGTAAAATTCCAAACAATATAGTTTATAGTTTCTTTAAAAAATATGGGATACTTTAATTTTTATAATTTTAAAAAAGCAAAATTTTCTTTTTCCATATATTAAAATAATTAAGATTATAATTGAAGATCTTTCTCATTGCAGATTCAAAATTTCATAAATCTAACTTTACTTTGTAGAGTACAGTACTTCATAGACATACATTCCAAGTCTAACGCATTTCGACCCTGTCTCACGCGTACTCAGTTTCTCAGGCACATTTTATAAAATAATTTAAAATATTCAAAGTGGAATATTTTATTAAAATTAGGTATTTAATAAGTGTAGTGACAAAAATGGAAAAAAAAGGGGGGGGGGGCGAGATGCCCGGGCCCCCCACGGATTTCAAGACCCCTATACATGAGAGAAAAGAAAAACGAAAATCTTATAAGAAAAATTATAAATAGGCCTACTGTATAAATTGTAATTTTTTTTCTAAAACAGTTAGGCCTAATCTTCCAGAATTTTCACAAATTCCATCATGTCATAAAAACTCTTAAAATTGATTTTATTTGCGTTGAAAAACGTAAACCTTTTGAGTTTCCTCATTATCCCTTAATGGTTTATAACCCAAATGCATAAAATTTACTCCTGTTTCGTTACAAATTTCTGATAAATTATCCCTGACAAAAACAAAAATAATTGTCATAATACGAATAAATATCACTAGGCTATAAAGTAGCTAAAATGGGTAGTTTTTCAATGTAAATTATCAAAATTTCTTTTGGCGCGGGCAACTTCTTCAATGCAGTGTGACAGGATGTAAGTTTGAAAGTTGGACTTACTGCGATATTAAGTCGTACCACGTGTGCGAAATGTTGGCGTGTCTGTTTCATCCTTTAATTATCTTTCAACATACACAAAAACATATAATCATTATTTAAAGCACATTTTATATTACACTTCGCTTACTTTAATATCCTATAACCAGCGTCCCTAAGAAAGAACCTCTGTAATTCCTTAGCAGTATCAAAGAAATGGCAAAGTCCTTCATCACTGACATGAGCCGTTTCCAGTATTAATGTTTTCAAATGTGGAAGTTGTTTTGCTATACGGATAAGACGTGGTTGACTTGTTGGTAGAGAATACAGAAGCAGTTTCGTTACGCTAGAAAAGAAATTGATGGAATTATAAAGGGAAAACAAATCTGCAATTTAAAGGGTTACCGCCAGCTAAATTGACTTTTCTGATATTATAACAAAATATTAGTCTTTATGATATAAATAACGCATATTATTTTTCTCACCTCCCAAAAAGCTCCGGTTGTGGAGATATTCATCTTAGAAAATGCGGAAAAATGAGCTGTAAGGTAGCAGAGCAAGCATGTCCCAAAACAAGACAACTGTTGATATATGAATAAAATACTTAATTTGCATTATTTTTAAGTCAGTTATGCTACTACTTAATAGATATATGTGTTTTTCAGCAAATATTTTGCATATTTTCGTAAGGCAGCAAAATTAAGCAGGTCGGTTTGTGCTCGTTGTGAAAAATCTCTTGACTATATATAAACAGAAATATTTCTTGACACGTTGGGTCAAAAAATGTCAAACTTTTTGCAAAAATTCTTTAATAATATAATGTACAAGAAAATCACAGAAAACCGGAAATCCATTATCTGCATGTAACCCTTTAATAGTTATGATAGAAATTTCTTTCTCGACCTTGAAATCAAATCTTCTGAAGTTCAATTTTAGGTTAGGCCTAGGCCCTATATAGGATTTTCAAAAAGGAGTGTTACAAAACTCTTATTAGGCCTATTTTGTATAATTATCTCACTTTGTAAATTACATTTTCTGTTATAAGTTAGGTCTATACTCTGAAAATTACAATTTCACATATTTTAAATATTTTTCACAGTTCATGAATCTACTGAAACAACAAAATTTTTAGAAAATGTTGCATGTTACCATTAGTTCTACTTGTAGTTTTCCTATGATATAGGCCTATTAGTTACTAAAAGTTTTCAAACATATAAAAATGAATTAGATATTCTGAACTTTCCTTATGGATTTTTAGGTAAAAATATTTCGTGTTGTTCTGAACCCCCGTGTTGTTCTGAACCTTATAAACAAAATAGGCATGCTTTCACATAGAAGAATTATAGTTTGACTAAAAACAAGATCCTGCAAATTTACGATTCTCACCTTTTTTGCATACATTTTAAAAAGCAAACAAAACTGAGTTTCTCACAATTTTTCATGGTTTTTAAATTAGAGCTGCTTACATTTACACGTTGTAAACATTTAGTGATCCATTTACGTGTAAACGCGTTGAAATAAAAATTAATTTTTTGTTTCACATTTTCGTGAATTACGAAAGTATTTTACATTGCACAGAAAAAGTCATCACAGATTGGAAGATATAGAACAATGTATTTCGGTAATTAGTATCCCGTCAGGTTGCGATCAAAATGTATTAGCAGTAGAAAAATTTAGTTTTTTTCAGATTTCCGCGAATATCGGACGAAATATAAATAATATAAATTAACTGAGAACATATTTGGAAACTATAAAATGAGACAATTGCAATATTGTATGACAATAGTGATGTTATTAATTGATACAACTTCAAATATCACTCGCAGTGTTTCAGTATCGAAACTTACTGTTTTCCCATTAGATTTTCGCAATTTGTGAATAAACTATTGGTCACACAGACTATAGTAGAGTAGACTATTGGAATCTACGGAACGAGACGCATTCAAAGATGTATAATATGATGTATTTAGTTTGTTCGTATGGGTGCATTTGTCGCTTTTTTAGGTCTACACGTTTACATTTAATTAAACGTTTGATTTATTCGTTTAAACGTTTAGTAATTTTTTCCATTTAGAACAGCTCTATTTTAAATGCAGATTAAGTTTGTTAAGTTAGTCTACCTTTCACACTAAAAAAATTAAATCACTATTATGTTACCAACAAAAAAACTTCTTAACTCACTAGTAAAAAAATCTGGTACAATACTCTTACCTGTCAGGTAAAATCTTAATAAACGAGCACGGATCCTGAAAGCACTTAATCATCTCAACATTTTTCAAACCACTCTGCACTCTCTCCACATGACTTAACCTAGGATTCGACTGATAAATTAATAATCCGTTAAACCACACAGTTGATAATGAGAGGTCACGTAGCGTAGGACACGTTTCAATTGTATCTTTCAAGTAAGAAAGACGTACTTGCGAACGGTCTATTTCTATTCTGAGAAGCGGTACGTTGTTAAGTACACAGTGTTCTAGGATTGATGATACTTCGTATGTGAAACAGCCGTACAGGAACAGGTATTTAAACTGGAATGAAGGAGGAAAATGTTGTTGAAATTACAAAGTTTTTGTCTCCTTTAGAGGAAAAAGGTGCCAAGCACCAAAATAAAAATTGGTCAGGAGAGGCAAAAAAACCGAAATCAAAATGTATATTAAGAGCATTCTTGACCCTATTACAGTTGAAATCTGGTATAAATTGAATTGGATATCTTTTCAAGCTTAATTGACAGGGCTGGTCAAAATTAGAATAGTTTCAGTTTTACTTCTCAGGGACAATAAGGAACTTAGGGTGGCACTTGACCTATTTTTATATGGAGAAAAAGTATTATGTCTTCTGTTTTTCAAAATGATATTTGTGAAAAAAAGAGACCTGCTTGACCCCTTTTTCCATAAATATTTTTTGAAAGAGATTTATATTCCAAGCACCAATACAGTGGTACTTGACTCCTTTCCCCTCATTTTATTTAAAAAAATCATGGTCATTTTCTCATTTTATCTCTCCTTTTGCCACAACATGTATGCTGCATGTTTTAGGACCTCAATGAAAGGGATAACTCCAAAATGATGAAAGTGGTCTTTAGCACCTTGAATAGTAAAGCGTAGTACATTTCTACTGTATATGGACTCCCTCTCTTTGCATAGTAAAGTGTAGCAGCAACTTTCTGCCTCCTGGTTCAAAAGTAGGGAAGCGTAGTAAAACGGAAAAGTACATATTGATTGATGCCATCTCTTGGCGTGAAGTTGAATTAACACAAAAATATTATTATAAAAAAAGCTATTGAAGGGTTTTACATTAAAAATGTGGTTTTCAGATAAATTGACATACTGTATTTGAGCTTCTTGATGTTAGCCTATTTTGTTATGTATGTTTATTTACAGTAATGGTACTTGCCTGGTACAGTTACTGGACAAATTTACTGATCATTTTGATAAATATGTACCATAACTCATTGGATAAAAAACTTAAAAATGACATTTCAGCTTTTTTTATGCTACATAAACTAACCTAACCTGACTTAATTGTACTAAAGCTATATAATCTGACTGCTGCGTACTGTAGCAGTGAAATATCAGTAAATATTTTAGTATATTATGTAAGCTGAAGACCTAGTCAACACTAGCATTTTAAAATTATAACTGAAAATTTTAAGCTTATATACTAAAAAGTACAAAATACATCTAACACAGTAACAGAAAGGGTTGTTTGTTTGGAAGGGAGTATGGTATAGGAAAAGGTTGAAAGGACATTTTTAGTTTGGAAGAGGTTTAATGTATTCCTCACATTTGTATACGTCTTCAGAATTGTTTCACTGTTGTAACACTTCCATTTCACTTAGTTTTTGTAAATTTTCGGCAGTTTACCTTCTGCCTTCACCAGACACTGACACTCACATGTGTACTGAGTCAGTACAACAGTTCTGAAGACATATCCACAACATTGAGGAATACATCAAACCTCTCCCAAGGTGAGCTAAAAATGTCTTTTAAACCTTTTCCTAACACAAAATACATTAATTGTGATACTCAAAGATAAATAGGTCTACGTGAAGGTCTACAGGTCTACTAAATAGGTCTACGGTGTGTTAAGTTGAATTAATTGATAAGGGAAAGGGTTAAACAAGAACTTTTTTTAAATTCTAACCCTTTGAAACAGAAACATTATTACCACTGATGTCATGTTATACCTTAAAAATATCCTTGAAATATGAGCTACAAGCAGCTAGGAGCATCTTGTGAGCTTTAATTTTGATTCCATCACAACTTATTAGCGTACAATCAACAAAATCATCTACTTCTCGTAAACAATCAAATGCTGTTGTTAAGTGATGAGAATAATCATTCCATTTCAATGAGTAACAATGTGATGAAACCATTGGGAACCTGAGGAAACAATAGAAAGCTTATAAACAATTAAAATGACAAATGTTAGGCCCTATACTACTTTTTGCAAATGAATTAACTGAAAAAATAGAGGAATTTATTTTCAGCTTGTTTTCTTTGCAGAATTCCATGCTATTACTGTTCAATGTAATTAGAAAAACTTTGGAACGAGGGAACCTAATGTTAAGTGAACGGTATACATGCACTTTCGCCATAAAAGGTACTTCCCTCCTTAAAATTACAAATCTTTTTGCAGAAATGAGTTCAGAAGAGACCCCTTATTCATTCTAGTACATAGACCACATACCCTGTGTACACTATTTTCATCCTCCCCAATTTCCTTACATTATTATTTCAAGTTAGGTGAGGTTTGGTCAGGTTAGGTAAGGTTTAATTAGGTTAGGTTAATTTATTGCATCAGGTATGTTAATATCCAGTCTCGGATATGTGAATCTTCATTCTCGGATATAGATCAATCTCCATCTTCAGATACGTCAATCTCCAGTATGGGAGGTCAAGGTCTCTAAAACTCAATATAGCTAAAGTGCATTTTTACCACAGGCTCTGAAAAAATATTAAATAACTGGGGAATTTATAGGACTTATTTTTAATTTATAGGGACGAATTTATATGGACTTATTGGACTGCAGTGGTGGTAACCCAAAAAGTAAACACTTTTAATAAGCTATAACTTTTGATAGAATTGTCAGATTTTCATAATTTTGATGTCTTTTTGATGTTTATTATTCCAGTTATTAAATTCCAGAAATGTTCTGTATTGTCATATAAAATGGCTCTACAGTGCTCGAAATAAAAAGATGCTCCGGTTTTGAGTTTTCCAACATGGAATATCCACATCGGTTTTGGGAATATTTTCTGCTCATTTTGGGCACGGGATATTTCTAATTGCACCCTGGAGAAATAAGCAAACTAACTTTTGTACAATAATAAAGTTTCATGTCGTACGTGTAGCCTAGCAACAGTACATCTTCAAAACTACAAGTGGGAAATTAGTATAAATCTCCTAAATAATACATATATACCTGCCAAATCACCAGACGTTAAGTTCCATGGATTTTTTCTGGTTTTGTTGTATGAAACAACGAATGTATTATAACCAAATTACTCCAAACTATAAGGTTTCTGTAAAGCACTGAAACGAGTAGTTTTCAAATTTAACCTGAAATGTCCATAAATATTGTTCAATCATGAAAACGATGATTTGAGTATTTTAGTAAGGATCATAATGAACACTTTACAGAGGTAAATTACATCTGTTAACCAAATATAAGCATAGTGTTTTACAATCAAAAGTGTTTACTTTTTGTTTTTCTATACCCCTGTATTATGGAACTTCAGTATTTAAGATTATTAGATTTTATTTCAGCTAGGACTAACTTTCGCTGTGAATATTACCAGCAGGAATGGAGTTTACTATGTCAATGTTATTCTATGCTAAATAAATCAATGTAACATTTTAAAATAATCATGTTAGCTACTTATAATTAAAATGAAATAGTTATTTACGCCACAAGGCCGGAAAACTGGCTATTTCAGTCTTATTATAGCACGAGTAAGATTTTCCGGACGA
>JAQIWE010005347.1:0-10049 GCA_034698565.1 Campodea plusiochaeta
AATATTTGTATCTGGTGTTTCCACTAGTGTATTCACGATTTTTTACCAGATATGGCATGCTGAAAATTATTATATTACAAAGTTATTAGGGACAAAACATTACTTATTACTAATTACAAAAAATAGCATTGTAGTAGTAATGAAGTTAATAACAGATTTACAGCAAAATCCCATTTAAATTCAGAATTTTTTTTACCTAAAAAAACCTCCGCTTTAACAAAATATCTCTGTATAAAAATTGGTCAAAAGATATGGAATTGAGGCACAGCAAACTGGCAAACATACGAAGGTGAACAAAGCGCCAAGTCTCATCTCTCAAGACATGGAAAAGGATATGTCTCATGATGTGCACAATTTCTGACAGCTGGATTCCCAAAAGGAAAAGAAATGTGACAAACTGATGCTTCAGAAATTGGAAACGAATGTACTGTTTCTTACCGCTGGAAGATATGTGATGCTGTATTAGGGAATTGCTTTTTTTGTGTGTGTGAGAGTATCAAAAGAAAATTTATTATTTGGAGGAATATTACTGTATTTTTTTATTATTTTGTGCTGTGAATTTGTGAGTTAATCACAAAATATTTTATCTATCTATGAGTCTGCATTAACTTTTGGAGTCTGATAACAAAGTCGTCGTTAAGCTTAAAAAAATCTTGAAGTGTACAATAAAATAATGGTTGTCTATGATGGAGATATTTAAATGTCACAACTATTTTTTACAAGCCTCTGAAGTATAGTGAAAATGTCAGATTCATTTCAATAACTATTATATAGATTCTTATTAAGAAGTGGAAATGGTCGAATTTTAAGAACTGTATGCACAATCTGAAAAGAAGAATGATATCAAACATAAAAAAAAAAAAAATTGTGTAGAGAATGCGAATCTCAATTATACCATCAGAAAATATCAGAGAAAAATAACATAATATGGTACTGTATAAATGTACAAGTACTGTACAACGTATTGTTAGAGGCAAAAGAATCGTATTGTAATAACAAAATTTTGAAATTAATACTGATACTAAAATTGGATCTCCTACAGTATTGTACATCGACGGCAATTACTCTACAGTTTGCTAATAATAATTAAATGAAATGATGATACTCTTACTAACTTTTAATTATGCATAATATTATACGTTTTCAACTGAAAAGCATATTATTTTCCTAATATTTTAAGGTTTCCACGTGATGCTCTATCAGAAATAATCATTTATGGAAGTATCTATGCAGTTCATAAGAGCTGCAGTGAAATATTGTACCTTCCAAAACTCATGAGAATTATGGATATTGTAATATTAACAATGGAATGGTATAATAGAACTACCTGAGCTCTTAGTAGTTCAAAAATTATTATTTATCGTTTCATTTTCATTAGGAAATTTGCAAGTGGGGTTCTGCCAAGATACAAGAAAATTATTAGTTATCTTCACTTTACTAGCATTCATTCTAAACAACTTCTAACATTGTTTCATTCACATTAAAATTAGGCACTTCTGTTAGTATCTTGTAGCGAGTTCAAATTTTTGAAGTAATTTAAATTACAAATTACAAAAATTAAACTGCCCGAAAACCAAAGCATACATGAAAACATTTCATCCCATGAATATCATCTTCGCAACAATTATATATCCTAATTTGAATGAAGAAAATAACAAAGAAACAAAAATTCAGAAAACCAGTAAAAGAAAGAATAACTAAAGTCTCCAGCATCTTACATTTTAAAGATAACTTCTTAAAAAAAGCCTGGTTGAGAGTATTCAAAAGATCAATATACGTCCCTTTGAAGTCCCAGTTGGGTAGAAAGGGGGTAGGGAGGCAAAAAAGGGGGTTACTGTATGGGAATGTGGGAGGAGGGGGAGTACTTCTAAAGAAAAGTCCCTGTGGCCAAAGTATGAAAAGCAAGTTCTGACTCTTATTCACGATCTTGAGAATTACTATCCGTATCCTTATATATACCCCAGGTTAAATTTTTTCCGTCACTCTCTTTTTTCTTCTTTAGATAAAAAGTCTTTAGCAATTTTTCACCATGAATTGGGTAATTATATTATTAGATTTGAAGATGAATTTACGTCGCTTTTTTAAGATGGAGATAAAATGGTTGATTATTGGGGAGTTATTGGGTTCGATACTGGTCGATGAAACTAGTTAGGATGCATCAGAGCGTGTCAAGATTTTGAGGAAAATAAAATGTACCGTAGATTAATATATAACGTGTTTTTGAGCAGCAGAATATTGCACAGTACAGGTACGTGAGAGGGGGAGACGAAATGTTAGTGAAAGGTATTAAAACTAGTTTTTGAGATCTTAAAAGAAATTATTTTACCTGTTTATTGTATCCTTGCTGTTGTAGAATCTGCTATCGATCTGGTAATTTGCTTTAGTAATAACTGAATTGAAACAAATACAGACGTAAAGTTCTCACGAAATTCCATCGTGGATTTCAATGATGATTTTTCACACAAATGTACTTATGTTTCTTTTTTTGTTTGTTTGTTTTTAAGTCACGAGAGATTAATTTGAAATGAAAACCGGTTAATATATGATTGCCCCAAATCCGAAGAATTGAAGTTGTCATTATACAGGATTTTATCAACGAAGATGACTTTTCGCTGACTTCAATAATCCAGAAAACTCTTTTGTCATATATTAGTTTACTAAAACCAACTAGTAGGAAGAGAATCTGCAACATTACAGTATCTACATTCAACGTAAAACTCATAACCATGAACAAAAAATTGAATAAAACAATAGCAATAATAACCAATCAAAAACCTTAAAAAACTGAAAATCCTACCCCATCCCCTTATATTAAACCATCCCAATTTCATCTTCCATAACGTATCATCTACTTGAAGGCGTACTGCAAGGGGTCTCCGTCACTCCTGCACCGTTTCGACTATTTTGATTGATGTGATAAATACCGGAACAGAACTGTCCCGCATTTTGCTACTTCCCGGAGAGCTTCGTCGTCGGAAGAAAGAGAGAGAGAGACGAACGCAGCCTTGGAGAAAAACGACTATAAAAAAGGAAACAATAGTACATTCCAGCAAGCAATAGCATTTCAAGAAAGGGTGTGTTTGAATAATAGACAAAAGGGAGTATATACTCTGTGAGTGTAATCGCTAAGTTTGTGAATGAGAATGGGTAAACTGTGTTGGAGTATACAGTGATTTCTAGTATTGGGTGGAGGTTTAGATAATATGCATGGAATTCTTTCATATATTTCGAAATTTATTTTTAATGTTGAAACTTTGAGATTTTGCTATTTTTGGATGAAATGTAATGGTATAACAGTGAATGATTTATCAAAGTTGAACCAATAGTGGGAGTTCTTTACTACAAAAAGGTTCAACCAGTGAAAATTAAGTTTTTTTTTCTAGTATATGGGTTACGCTATGACTTATAATTAAAACAGTTACAAATGTATACATAGCAGTATGCTCTTTTATGCATGACTATATAGATCCATGATTCCATGTTAAAAATAAGGCGTACTTCCCTTGTTTTACTAATATACCTTAAAATTGTACTTATCGCACATTACTGTTTTTTTTAATTATTTCCGGTAATATCTTATCATTTCACGTCATATTCTTGAAAACATGATAAGTAATAACATATGCTTCAGACAAAATAATTTCACTTAAAGAAATATGCATTGGCACAGCAGAATATGACAATATATCGAGAGTTCATTCTATTTAAGTCACAAAATAATATATGTATTAAATCCTCGATGTTGTACAGAAAACAGATCATATCCCTCTGTGAAAATACCTAGGAAGACGAGTAACAAAAATTAAATATATTATTGAACAGTCTAAGTCTCCCAAATTTCAAAAGTATACATTCCACTTTTTCAGTAATAACCACATCAGATTTCCCCTCAAATACATTATTCTACTCAACATATTAAATACCTTAAACGAAATTCTAAACACCCGTTAAACCAACACCCTAACCAGCCTCAACCAGCAACCTTGAGTACCCAACCCCTCAATGCAATATCTGCATGGAACTTAAGATTGTACTACATTTATCTAACCCAAAATATTAGTAACCCTGTAGGAAGGTCAACTAACTTCAATTTTCTTTCCTCCCCCTTTTCTCCCAAATACAAAAATCCTGCTTTTGATCTCACTCCCCCCCCCTCCCAACCCCTCCCGTCTTCATCTCCAAGTCTCGCCTTCTGGATCGGCGCAGGCACTGTGAGAAATAGGGTAGAAACAACATTTCTGGTAAATTTGGCATTAAATGCTTTTTTTAGATTTCTTTTGCTTTGTGGAGTTTTTGGGTGATGTTTTGTGTTTTC
Organism: Campodea plusiochaeta; assembly: GCA_034698565.1. NCBI lineage: Eukaryota > Metazoa > Arthropoda > Diplura > Rhabdura > Campodeidae > Campodea > Campodea plusiochaeta. The sequence goes on from JAQIWE010005347.1 coordinate 4,316, forward strand.
TGTAATTTGGTGTATTTTCAAGAATGTTTGAAAATAAATTCGAGTGGATAGTTTTTGTTATTTCCATAGCTGTATGAAATTACTTGATTTATTGTTTTTCTGTAAATGAAGTAAATTTAGCAATGTACCGATTAGTTGCTAATACATCTTTGGAGGATTAGATGTTAATATATTTTAATACTTTATTTTTAAATAATGGAACTGCCATAATTATATATTTGAACCTACATGATGAAATTTCCTCTCTTTTTCAATTACAGTATTTAAAAATAATTTCTCAGGAAGTTACAATTGAAACAAAATATTATTTCTGAATAGTTTTAATCAGTTGATTATAAAACTACTGCGCAGCAGCCGTAGTTACAATTTTCAAGTATGTCAATTACAAAAGTACTGATTTGTTATTTTTCTATAAAAATGGAAGTTTAATTAGAAACAAACAATTCTTGAAATTCCGCTGTTACTTTCATGACGATCCGAATCAACAATGAAACATTAATATCAGCTATTTTATCGGAATTCTCAATTCAAATAATGGTATCGCCCATCTTTCTAATTTAAAACGCCCACCCAATATTGAAAAACATTAAAATCACTCGATTTCTTCGTTACAGAAAAAATATCCAGTTACCAGAAACCAACTAACAAACAACTTTAAACCCAAAACTACCGGGAATACAGTAACTTTCCGCGAATTCATGGAAATTTTCGCTTTATTTCCAGCCCTAGCAGGCGATCGTGTCTCTCAAGAAAGAAGAGAGAGGGGAGGTCGATAGCAGCGCGCCTAGATGGTATGTTACAAGCTCTGTGATTGGCTGTGGAACCCTACTATGCGTGGCCGGGTTTCGTATCGTTGTAAGAATGGCAGCCTGCAGGATCGGTCGGGTAATATAGGGCGGGTTGCGACTTTCGTTTTTTTACACGTTTCTTATTAGCCTACCTGTGTCGATATAACGTAGCTCTCTCACTCTTCTTCCTATTTTAGTTTTTTTATTTTCAGTTTTTCAATTTTTAAAAATTTACTTCGACGGGAGAATTTCAGACTGAGTTAAGTGTGAGCAAAAAAATAACCCAAGAAGAACCCACGAAGATAACCAGTGATGAAAATAGTGACGGTAATATTGTGAAGTGGATATGTGCACACGATCGGAGATTGGTATCGTACGGGTCGGAACCCGTGATACCCTATGGTTTCCTTGGCCCAGTTAACCGCCACAGGGGTCATCAAAGGTTATACATTGAACCCCGCAATATTCATGAGTTTATTTAAGTGAAAACATCCCGTATGTTGGCGAGGTGACCAATAAGGTTCAGGGCACCTTCACCAGCAGTTTTAACCTCTGACCTCTACTGAAGAATGACTGCCTTCCGTGTAGATTATGGTCATCTTTGGCGCATATTGGTCCCTATATTACTTCTACTTATCATACCAGGTCAGTTATCTGCTAAATTTCTTTACATGTGTTTTTGGTAAAGTTTCGAAAGTACAAACAAGTGCCATCTCTTTTCTGAAAATCAAGTTAGCTAAAACGACGAGTCTGTGGGAATTTATCGTACACTGCGTCAAACTGTTTCACTAGCTATGCGGCATTTCACTATCATGGTTAGATGTATATTTAAATATGAAAAATGCAGTAAAATAGGTTTAAGTTGTATTCAGTAATGTGTCGTGAAATTTTAAGATTCGATTTTACTGATCAGATTTGTCTCTTATCTTACCTGGGGGTAATGGCTGACGAGTTGTTATTTTTATGAATGAAATAGTAAAAAATTCCTCCTGATATTATTATGAATGGAATTTATAATTATCAGCAACTGTTGTATACTGCACTTTACGTAATAGCCTAGTATATTAGTATGAACGTACCTGACTCGCTTAAAAATTCATCCACCTCTTATAAAATACTCATATGCAAAGTCTGTGTAGAAAATTATATTGCATACCTACAAGCTTACTACTAAAATAAAATGTATACTTATTGCTAATAAACGGTACAACATACTGTGAAATATTTTTCTTTTTTCTTTTTTCTGGAGTAACCAGCATCAATATCAGCTATTTTTGCTAGAAATAGATCGTTATACTTTTGGTCGTTTTTTTAGTATTTCATATTAAACACTATTACAATGAATTGTCGTTGATTAGACGAGAATAATCTCTGTAGTTTTGAAATACAACCAATACAATAATATCTCCGGATATTCTTCTTAAAAATGCAGTGTTCGTTTTCGGTATAGCTATATTAAAATATATTAATGTTACTCTTTCCATAAAAATACCTGATTATATATGTATATTGCCAGGAGTTGGATGTTAAATCGTGAATTGAAGAGTAACTGATCATAATTTTGGACAGGATTCTTTCATATCAATCAATGATAGTAAATAAATATAAGCCCATCCAGTAGATAAATACGGCGGTACAATTGAGTCATCTTATTGTATATTATTTTTAACTATTCAATCTTACTGTTGAGCTTTGCACTAGCCAATTCAAAATAATTGCTGAGATTTGTAATCATGCCATCGGAATATTACTTTTACTGACCTATTCAAGTACTGGATTTATTGCAAACCTTATTCCGTCTCAGTGTAAAGTTATTTTAGGAGTTTCTCTTAACCAACTGAAATTACTAAATAATAAACATAAAGATACGAACACACATGATAGATTTATAATTCCTTTCGACCTGCGCTAGATAATATGCCATTCAACTTAAAATATTTTAAAGAGCAAATCGAATACATCTAGAAAATCAAAGCTGCTGCCAGAGAAAAAATATCTAAGGAATATACCATGCCTCTGAAACCAGAACTTATTCATTTTTATTTAAAACAATAAGCACATGTTGTATGTAATTTCTGAACTAACAATTCTGGTTTTGTTAAATTACAGTGAATCAGTTTGGGAAAAGTCCTGATTAGATCAGTATTAATACATAAGGGGCACGTTTCTTTCATCTAGCCCAGTGAACAGTGATACACAGAGTCACAAATAATAAAATAATGTTTTTGAAAATACGTATTCCAATCACTCAATGTAAAGTTAATTTATAAAGATCTCTCTCATTTTGAACTTTCTCAAAAATTAACGCATGATAATATTCGGATAATATTATATCAGTTGTCTAATCTTACGTAAAGTCTATTCATTTTATTTTTTGTTTTCTGAAAGTTGTTTATATTTTAAGAAGAACAATCAGAGTAAAAACATCTCGAAATGACAAAAAATAAGGATATGAGATCAGATGTTTACTAGTAGATCCAATATCTTTTTAACTTCCGTATTACAAACAAACATTTGCTGTGTAATCCTTAAAAAATAAAAACCAAAATATTCCAACATTATATAATATTTTACAGCTGTTATTTCGTTTTATCATTAGAGTTCATTCAGAGTCATAGCTGTCTTAAAAGTGCCTGACATGATGCAAGCAGACATTTTCAATTAATTTTTGTTCATTATTATTTGAAATTTTAACACTGAACCTTCTACTCCACAAGTTATAAATCACTCAATGTCACAATTTATGAGAGGAATTAAAAATCTTTTTATTTAGAAACTTATATATACCAGAATATAGAACTATAGCTCTTTTGTGTTATTGTCAGATTTTTTTAGATATAATTAGCTATTAACTTTACAGTTCTTTCAGATTTTTAAAACTCTTTCGTCACTCAGGTTATATTATTAGGGAACATTTATGAACTGGCAAAACTGAAATACGTTCAAATCAAGTTTTAGTTAAAAAATTAAATGGTATGGTTCGTCTAATTTTTACGAAACGTAAAACAAAATTTACAAAAATATTTATAATCAACATTACTAAGATAAATACAGTCCACTATTTTTGAATACGAACTGTACTGATAACAGAACTATAATGTTCTAGTGTTATAAAATACGTGAAAGAAATTCATTGATGTTATTTACTATTTTTCCTATGAGGACAATAAAAAAACATTTTATAATTGCATTGTCAGAATATGCTGGTATACTAATGATCTTGTTTTGAAACACTATGAAAGCTCCCATTCCTCCGAAAGAACTGGAAAAAATAAAAAAATATAATAAACTACATAACAATTTGTTAAACCTATCAACTTCCAAAAAAACACCAGCTGTAAAAAAAAATACAAATTCTCTCTCATTTTTTCCATAACCACATTTGCGGGTCACAGTATCCCACAAAATACGAGAGAGCACCCAGCCTCCTCGACAAATAAACCCTCCTCTTATAAATACGCAAGAGAAAAGAGAAATTAATAACACCCATGTAGCAAGAACACTATACCACCAACAGGGTTAGAATAGGAGCTTACGAAGTTGTATGCATGTTAGCAATTATAACCCAGGATTACCCCCTGTGAGTCTCTTAACTGGAATACATGTCTGTCACGGGTATGGCATGACTTTTTGGTGTCGGGTTCACATTTAAATTAATGTGACTGTCATGTCGTGGATATGTCCTTCTCTGGATGGAATTTTGGGGTTCTTAGTTTTCATTTTATGATATGACTTGGTTTTTGATGGACAGGCTTTCCGGGTCTTTTAGTTAGTTTGAAATAGAAGGGGGGATAGGTTGTTTTAAGAAATGCTGGTATAGGGTTAGGTTATTATGGAGGTACAATAGTTTAGGATTAAGTTAATAGTTTAAGATAATGTTATACAGTAAGACAACAATGTGCTTTATTTTGCTTTCTGAAAGTTGCAGTTTCAAGTTTTGCATTGAGCCTTTAAAAAAGTCTACAGCGTTTTAGTTTCTATTTGTATTGTTATTTTTGTTTTCATAAAGAGTTTTAAAAATGTTTCAATTTCATAAATTTTCATGAATTGATTCCCACCATAATAATAAATTCAAAGACAGATTCACCGCAAGACGAAGAATAATATAAGACGAAAAATGTCACCAAATAAAACCAGCAAGTGTACACCATTATTTGTAATATGCTTAAGCAGAAACGTACCAGATACGGTTACCGACGCTAATGTTATTTTTAAATCGTTAATATTTTATTAAGTCAACTGTCAATAATATTTCTTCTGCAGTACTCTTTGGAATTACTTTTCATCTTCTTCAAACGCACCCTAAGTTTTATTCTTACTTTCATTTAAGAGAGGCGGAATGGTTGCATACCTAAAAGAAGTGCAGGATACTCCAGTTGTTTCTATTCGTAAGTTCGAAATATTTCTGCTCAAGCTCAGTAAATCCAGATCACACAGAATGTAACATGCTTTATGAAGAGAGACTTTAAATGCGTAAAACTTTTGTAGTTTTTATTTCTAGCAGAAAACTCTTGTTTTTCGTTAAAGGAAAAAAAATATTGGGTGGCCCTTTGTATTTTAAAAAAGGCAAAGAGAGTAATATAATTATCATTTTAATATTGATGGTAATGTTAACCGTAAATGTATTAATAATTGACGAAGAAAAATACCCATATGACAATATTTTTTGTCTCTTACGGTTGCATTAATCATGTGAAACCAATCCTAATATAAATTAAGTTATTGATGGTATGATGTACCAAAAATGCCAGTTTCTTTCGGCGCCTGACAGAAGAGCTGATCACAAAATAATAATTCCCCTCCGTAATACTCTCACGTATACATTAAAACAAATGTCTCTCAATTTCTAACAAATCACAAAGCATCACCAAAACTACCGACCATGAAACCCAAAAGTGTGAAACTTAACCCCAAAAAGAACTTTCTGGATGGTTTTGGCACAACGG
>JAQIWE010005348.1:0-10048 GCA_034698565.1 Campodea plusiochaeta
TATTACCAGATTACCGCACTTTTTCCACCCATCTTCCAAGTAATTGAACCTATCCTGAATACTTTACGCGTAATTGCGTAACATCGTTTAATATACAAAATATAAGGAAATACAGAAAATAATTTATGTTATAATAATTCATAACATCAAAGAGGTTCTTGGTACTGTAAACTTCCAAACATAATAACTACTAGGATTAATGTTTTAATTATACAGTATAAGTTTCAAGTTAGTAATTAATTCCATAAACCATATGAAAGAGAAATACATAGTCTATTGAAGTCTCAAATTTCTGTGAAGAAACTTTACAAAATAGTAATTAAAGTTGACAAAACCAAAAGGAGATTACACTTGCTTCAGTTGGGTTTGTATTTAAGTACAAACAGTATCATTAGCATCATATAGGTTAAGTTCAAAGAAGAGACAAAGGAGCAGATGAGAAATCGGAAAGTAAAGATGAAAGTTTGTATTTTAGGATAAACAATACGTCAGTTACTGAACTACTGAAGTGTTAAGAAACGACATGGCAAAAAAATGTCAACAGATCAGTCACACAATATTATTTCAATGGAATAAAAAAGGAATTCTTTCGTCGTTTGAAATTCTGATTTAGGCAAAATTAAAAAAAAACACTCAAAAATTGCTGACTGCTCTGAAGTGAAATGCAAATTCTCTCTTTTTTTTTTTTTTTTTAAATATTTTATATACAGAAACGCTAATGATGAAATTTCTGATTAATTACTTGTTCCTATGCTGGCTGAAAAAACATGAAATTGCTGTGAACTGCTTTATAACATCAATCCAATTCATTACGACTGATAAATCCATTTAAAAAGTCACGCGAATTTAAGTTGTCTAGTTCTTCAACTTTACTATTTATTTATTTTTTATTTATTTTTTTTATTTCCAAATATTCCAAAAGAGTTGCTCCTAAAATAAAACCTATAGTAGTCCGTTTCAATCGTCAACTTCTGCTCGCTAACGTACTTCTATTTCTCAAGAACCGTTGCACTAAATGTCGTAAACAAAAAGCTGTCAGGAAAAGTGCAAAGTCCCCATTCAGAGAGAAAATAAAATTCATTTTTATGAGGTGCCATTTTCACTGCTCCACCAAGAAATAGAAATAACAGAAGAACCAAAAAGGAGCAAAAAATTCCATCTGTACCATATGTTCCCACTTTTTATGAATCCAACAATATTCACAAGTGAGATCTGTTTTGCATTTTATTACATTTTATATCGTATATATTTTAGATTCCTATCAATATATTATCACAAGGTATCTCAATATGCTTTCAAATTCACAGCAGAAGTTTAGCTCGTATTAACATCTTTAAACTACTGTATAGCCCTACATATAGGTCAGTAATTTAAACACTGGAATTGGAAGATTAAAAAAACTATCTCGTGATTTCCTGGTATTCCTCGTTAAATAGGTTTTTTTTTAATTTAGAGTACATTTTAAAATTCAGAGCTAGTAAAACAAATATTCGCAGTAAGTTTTTCCTTTATTCTCTAATTTGTATCAAATTGTCAATGATAAATATCAATTAAACTTAATTATCATCGGAAATTCGTGCCTACTATTATACAGTACTCTATTAATTATGTAATTTCACCCCCTTCATTTATTACGTTTGAATACTAAATATTACAATGTGAAATTAAATCTTAATTTTCTTGTTAGAACACGGGTAGCATAATATTAAAGGATTCCATTAGCATCACGTAGTTATGATGATACAGGTTTTATAGATTATATACCTGCTGAAGCAAAACAGCACAAAATGAAATTATGTAACACATTATAGCTCATTTATGAAAATACAAAAATACAAAATTAAGCATATTTCTTAGGGGCAGAAATATTTCATTGCATAAACCTATTATTTACCAGATTGCTGTAGAATAATACAGGAAGCTAGAAAAAGGTAAACAGAACAACAGCTTAGGGCAAATATTATAAAATCATAAAATGAAATCTTACCAGTTGATGGCCAGAAAACTTGATAGTTTTACACACTGATTCTGCAAAGAAAGGAAAATATAATTAGTATTTTGCTTCAATAAATAAGTAAGGCAATTACATTTTTTATAATTTTTATAAGAGTATGCGTCCACTTCGTTTCAATATTTTATTTTCCCAACTGTAAATCTATCCTTCACACTTAAACAGAAAAAAGACATAAAATTTAAAATGATAAAACATCCATCACTGTTTCATTCTTTAATCGTCGATCGTAAAAAGATAATTATTTACACTAGCAACATAATAAATTTTAATTTTTGAATTTTTATAAATTCAATGCAAATTTAGATAGAAAGGTAAAACCTTTTCATTATAGTCCCTTTTTTACATAATGTTTTAAAAGCTCATTAACTTTTTTCCAGTAAAGAAAGGAACATCTTTAACCAACTTAAAAAGCTTTTTAGAGCTGCATGTCATTAAGCCAACAATTAGATTATAAAGACATTATTTCGTTCCAGGGATATTGGGAAATTAAATTTACAGAAAAGAATGCGCGTCATACTGTTAGATAGAGAAATAAAAGTTTCTTTCGTGTTTGTGTAATAAAAAGTAAACAAAAATCTCATAGATCGAAGTTATAAAATAATATTTTAATGAATTTATTTGCTTTCTAACTTCATCATAAGTTACAACGCCAGTAACATATTATCTGACGAATAATTATTTCACATTCATACGATTTAAACAGCGTATTAGAGGTTATCAGATTGTATATTGGAGCCCGAGGAACTATTACTAACTTTTTCATGGAGAAATTTATAAGAAGATTTGGCCTGCAAAAGAACCTGGTTCAAGAAATTGTCATGAGCGTGCTAAAGGATTCCATCCATATTCTCCACAACCATATATATACAAAAACACAAATTTGAAAATATTGTATTGTAATCAATTTGATACAGTATTGTTGTTATGTGGCATTTGTCAACTTACTGTATGTAAATAAAAATATTATTCTCTCTATTGTTGCATTTCCGATTCAAAAGTTAAAACTTTCACTGTAAGACAAAGCATAGAATATTTGACCTTCAATAAACCAGAGTGATGAAATTTTTAAACCCCAACCAATGAAAATAGTACTTGAATGTTGAATTAGTTTTCTTGTATGATTATTACATATTGGACTTCCTACTATAAGTTAAAAGTGTAGATTTTTTTCAGCAGGAGGTCCCATTTTCCCTACACGCAATTCCCGTTTTACTTTTTTGTTCTTTATTATACTCGATTTCTCAAGAAACCTTTAGTCTGTGTTGGAAAACAGGACATACCGCTGTAAAATAATGGGCTTTTAACAGAAGATTATATAACAAAGAAACATCTTTATTTGAGCAATTTGATGAATGAATCATATTTTCACGAAGCAACTTTAAAGCGCAAAAGTAATATTTACTCACGTTGTAATTAAAACAGGACTCTACTGATTTCTTTTTAATTACTACTGTTAATTCCAAGCTTTTCTAAGCATGAAAGCAGGTTTTGAGAAAATCAATGTCTTCATGCACTTTTTTTTTCATCTTAATATCGGCGATAACAAAAATCGCCGACGTTTATTGTACAAGTAAGATTAAAATGTCTCGTAAAAATAAACCAGTGAACTTAGAACAGCGAAACTTTGGAAACATATTTAGAATAGTACTGGCTCCACGTTCTAAAAATCTCCTCTCTCTACTGCGCTTCGGCCGTAAACTGCAATCGAATTCCTGTTATTTTTGGGTATCCCCTCGTATCTGTCTGATTTTCCAGTAATCAAATAAATAATGCAAACATGATATGTGTCATGACTCGACAAACGGATGCAATCAAAATATGCTGCATTTTCACGTTCATGTTTAATAATTATTCATCAATTATTGTGAATCGTGTGGAATAATATGCATTATTTTGTATGCATCGGATATCATTACTGTCAATGGATTTGGTTTTCAATATAGGGAATAACGCGAAAATTTTGTAATTACACGGATCTGTAAAATGCATTTTGGATAATTTTTCGACGAACAGTATGATGTTTAATAATGAGAGAGGGTAAAACCTACTTGATTGTTGTCTCGACCGCTTGGGGTCAAAAATATAAACATAGTTGATGTTGTGAATTTCTGGTAAGAAAATATGTTCTTATTTCTAAGTTTTGTAGTTTAAATTAGTCTATAATTTCTGGAATTTTACGATTATATATATTTTTTTATTTAGAAAAGCAATCTGTATTTGGAAGTTGAAATTTTGAATAATGAAAAGAAAGGTTTTATTATTAGTTTAAAGAAAATTTAGGCAACAAATTTTTATTAGACAGGCGAAAGACGCAATTTTACTCTTATTGTAAGGGTTCATTCTTGCAATAGAGTTTTATAGATATAGCATGAATCCGCTAACACATTATATTTTAAATATTGTGAGTTAAAAATTTCACAATCAAGTTAGATAACATTGAATATTAGATGAATCGATGAATGCCATCAGGTTACCAAGAAATATCATTCCCTAACGAATTGTGGTATACAACCATTTCTGAATTCCTACCGAATTCTAGCGAATTTCGAATTCCAGTGTATACAACAAATTCACAATGAATCCAAGCGTCAATTTTTGTCTTATATAGTCATTCGTCAATCTCTGCAGAGGAAACGAAAAAGCAAGAAAAAATATCAGACATGTGAGTTTTTAATACAAAAGTTGCATTAGACAATATACCTCAGTAGAATAGCTTCACTGTTTTCTTATTTTTATCAGCCCCGTAGCCATGTTCATAATTTAAGGAGGGTTAATTTTATTTAGGGTTGCTAATTTTATTATGGCGTGATTAAGAAGAGGTTAACCGAAGGAATCTAATGCAAAATGTTTTAGATAATAAAATTTCATACATATTTTTGGAAAATGTGTGAAGAATAGTTTTTGAATAGAGGGAATTTGGTAATTATGGTATTAAATAAAGTTAATAAGCATATTTCTTAATTTAAGCTAACTATGGAGAAAGCAATTCTTAAGAGGCGGGCAACTCATAATTTATGGGACTTTGAACTCCCCCGCCTGGCTACGGGCCTGATTTTTATACATCGGTAATACAAGACATACATATACTTTTACTTTAAAAAAAATTCCTGCATAAAATGTAATACTGTATACTCATAGGTACGGAGAATACTGTATACTTGAAGTACTTTTTCTCTGACTATACTTGAGTGGAAAGATTACATATTGATGATATTGTAAGTGCTTTTCAAGAAATATTTTGAAATTTTCAAAAGTTCTTTGAATGCATCTTGTTCGTTCAATCTTTAAATATATCAGAGAGATCTCAACAATATTGCTATAGGAAAATTTAAAATGCTTGTTGCATAGTTTCAAATCAAATTGCAGAACTATAATACATTATATTGCAGGTTTCTTCATATTTCTGTTAAGAGAAAAGTTTATTTGATTTAAATTGTATGCTAATTATTTCTTTATAATGAACTTATTAGAAGAATCAACGAACGATAAATAAGGATTTCCTCGAATTAAAATTCAAAATAATGCATATACTCTTTATTCGATCTTAATAGACCAAATCGATTAACCCATCAAGGGTGTTTCTGACAACCACCAACTCTCCAACTGATAATCCCTTGTTAGACTGTTTAAATTCTTTGAGTTAGTTGCGATTTGTATAAAAAATAGAGAATTTAAACTACCTAATCAGGTGGACAACAATGTGTTTACTGTCAAAACAATTTTGAAGAGTTAATCGACTTGGGCTCATAAGATCGAATACATTTTTTTACACCTGAACATCAATGTCGGTGCTATTATCTTTTTAACTTAAATGGTATATTCCTAAATGTATTGGATATACTACAGAGTTCTGTACTTACAAAACGATTGAAACGACAAACTCTCTATTTTTTCTATAAAACACCATATATTTATGACCAACACGTTTCGAACAAAATAATGTTCATGAATTACCAATTATTTTCAAGTGAATCGTAATTCACTCTTGAATGGTACAACATCTTTTGCTGTAAACATTATAATACAATGACCCCGAAGATGGACATTTGTTCGAAAATGTTGGTCATAAGTAAATAGTGTTTTAAAAAAAAAATATGGAGTTAGGCGTTTCAATCGTTTTATATGTAATTATGTATATCGTTAGTTCCTAATGTTGCAGTACGAGATTGTATACTTATATTTATTCATTCATTCTTTGAATATACTAATGATCTTTCTCCTTCAAAATACGTTTCTTTCAATATAATATTTAGAGAAGAGAAAGGGGAATCATATTATGTTAATATTAAAATGGTTTAACTCCAAGCGGTCGATACCACAATAAACATATATTAAATAAAATTTTGGACGTGAGTTGAACGTTTGAACCCTAACATTTTACTTCAATAGTTCATTAGCCAGAAAATTAAAACGAAACTTTATCTCAATCATGATTTATAACAAAAATTACTACTGGGGCACTACCGTCTATATCTAACAAATTCCTATAACCACGAGTAGCACTGAAGTTTCACTAACCGTCAATCTGAGACCACCACATATCTCTTAAATTGACCCTAACAGACTACTCGTAACTCCGAGAATTTCCGATGAACGTGCTCCAATTCTAACCTGTTTCATTATAGAAGTACTCCGAGCACTCAGTTTACTTTACTAACCTCTATGTCAAATAAAAGAGATGAGAAGATGGGTTTCCTAGGGGTACTGCACTTAAGGTTATATTATATGGGAAGTTAAGAAGAAATGAGGGGGTGCTTTGGATAAGGGCTCATGTTTCATTTTTTTTTAATTCCTTATTGAAGAATGGTAGAGAGAATATATGTTTATGTACATACTCTGTTTACTTAATAGTAAATTGACAGCAGATGCTGCAGAATAACAATATCAAATGAATCAATTCAATAATTTATTCTTCTTAATCCAGTAGAACAATAGATATGGTTACAAGTGCAGAATGCAGATGGAGTCTTCCAGCACAGTATTGACAAAATTCAACACATTTCTTGAATTAGTTTTATTTTCATTCCAAATCTTCTTATAAAGTTACCAATGAAGAACTTGATGATCGCGCCTGAAGCACTAATGTATCTGATTAATCCCAGAAGCACACTTTTTAAACTGTATTGATCTATGACATATGAAACTTTAGTTTGTGAAAATCCTATATGAACAAATGTATTTATAAATTGCTGTTATTATTATTATCATTTAATAAATATTGGAACAAAACGCGTCATCAAAGGATCAAAGTGAAATACGGATATAATTCAATGCAAAGGCCAATTAAAGTTTACATTAAAAATTGCACATGAACACCTTTCACCTGTACTGTGTCGCACCCCACGAGTATCTTTCCATGTAATATAAACCACAAAAAAATGTTGGGAAAATTCTCTCTTTTTATCCGATCAATGAACAAAGATGCTGTAAAGGCTGAAAACATGAAAAGAATTTAAATTCTGGGTATGAAAAGAAATTGAGATGTTCCACAAAAGAAGTATGTAGAGGAGAGGTGACTTTGTCAAATTAGGTGAAAAAGTGGAGCATTTGGGACATGCTCGTTTTGAATTGAGAACGGGGAGATTTTTGTCTTTCTTTGGGCATGCTGAAATTTACAGGAAAGCAAACCTTGATTATCTTCAAGTAAAAGTATTTCAAATTCAAAAGAAATCTCATGTCTTTAAGATCCTATTTCCGGTCAAGTAAAGCTGGAATTTCCATATTTTTGCAAAATCTTGCGTTAAGCAATGGATTTTCAGGATTTCCCGAAAACATATTTTTCACAGAGCAGTTTGACCACTTTCGTTGTATATGATTTTTATTAAACTAACTTTTAAAAATTATTCATTTAATATTACTTTACAGTAAAGAATACTTCAAAGCAAAAACATTGAAAAAAACTGAAAATTGGCAAGTTATTTACTTGCAGCTAAATTGACTTTTCTGATATAATAACATAATATTAGTCTTCTTGATATAAATAACTCATATTGTTTTTCTTACCTCCCAAAAATCACCGGTTGTGGAGATATTCACCTTATACAAGAAAATAAGCTGTAAGGTAACGGAGCAGGCGTGCCCCAAAACAAGACAACTGATATATGAATAAAATGATTAATTTACATTATTTTTAAGTCAGTTTTGCTACTACTTAATAGATATGTGTTTTGCAGTGAATAATTTGCATATTTTCGTAAGGCAGAGAAATTAAGCAGGTCGATTTGTGCTTACCGTGTGGAAAATCTATCAACTATAAAAACAGAAATATCTGTTGATCCGTTGGGTCAAAAAATGTCAAACTTTTTGCAAAAATTCTTCAATAATATAAGGTAAAGAAAATCACAGAAAACCGGAAATTCATTATCTGCAGGTAACCCTTTAAAAAAAATATTGAAAACATCTTGAATGAAAATGAGATAATTAGAATAGTTGTACATTCTGACATTTTTTTTAATAAGTTTATTTTATTTATTACAGGGGTATTTTTTCCTGCTTGAAGCCATATTTTCCAACACAGCTTATCGGTCTCTAGGGAAGCGATTACAATAGAACAAAGAAAGTAAATCGGGATATGTGTGTTGGAAAAGATGGCTTTCCGCTGGAAAAAATACTGGTTTAACCGAAATTTTGGAGTATTTAAAATTCAACAACCTATCAAGTAAGAATGCTATAACAACATACTGTTACACATATCATGTTTTCTGTTCAAAAATATGACGGGGAATTGAAGAAAATACCACCAACAAAAACCAAACTGAAAAATCTATACACCAGATTTTGCAACATAGATTTTCTATCTTTATTGTTGGAAATCGTATACATCAGTAATTAACGTATACCTTAATACACGGAACTTGAATAAAATTCGATTATAATCCATTCTCCTATACACACAAAGTTACAAAACGACTATGTAACTTATTCACAAAGTACAAAATCCAATTATACTTTAATAACGTAATGCAATCTATAATTACAGTGATAACTATAACACTATAAGGCTATACTATAATGATAATACCATGGACTTACTACAGACTTTCTATATAGTTTTACTATTGGAGATATAAGTGTGCTGTGGTACTGGGCTATAATGAAAGTCTAATGTGATAAAGAAGAAGAGAAGCTACTTTAGGGGCAATATTATTTAGGGTTGGTGACCACCAGAATATTAAAACAGGGATAAATTTGTTAAATATTGATTAATTTATATTATTGCTGGGTGTTCTGAATTTTTTCCTTTCACCCAGTTGCTACTTACATTTTTAATGTAAAATATTTCAGCAATTATATCTTAAATTAGGCTGGTGCTCAATTTCAGGGGGGCTGAACCTCCCCCCCTGTATTGGCATAGTAGGTGCTCGGAGCTCCCGATGAACCCCCGCGCACTCGGCGCCACTGTAAGGAAGTAGTGTTATTAATTATTATTTTAAGATATTCTTTCAGTTCCAGTCGAAAATTCATAAAGAAACTCAATACCCTACTTCCGGAGCCTTATTCATTAAATACCATCACATCAGACTTCCATCATAATGTACACATAATAATAAAAATTCATTTCCCTTTCCGAGCATCCTGTGTTAATCTAATTTTCTCCTCTCTCTCTTTTTCTTCCAGAATGACGTCACATCCGTTAATGAAACTGAAGTAGTTGAGGAGCTGGAGAAGAATTATCAAATTCCGGACGAATATGTAAAATTATTACTTTATTACTTGCATTCGTCAAGAAATGACAGCTCTGAGGTGAGAACATTTTGGAAGAAATGTCTTGTAAATATGAGATAGTATAAGCTTTATTTCTTTCGTATAAAACAGGCAAACTTTCGTATGGGCAGCTATAATTTAATTTCTCTGATCAGTGCATGTAGGCCAATAACGCCGCCAAGTCTAATGAAAATCGGGTTGGGGCAGTTCGTGAAGTTTCCTCGTAAGTCACAAATTTGTTGACTCAGTCAGCTTTGACCCATCGACACAGAGTGACCCAAATGACTCGTAGGTCAGACTAGGTTATTGAGGGGTGACGTATATGACCCA